>NKZC01000044.1:0-97126 GCA_002374385.1 Metschnikowia borealis | reverse complement strand
ACTGTTGACCACACTGGGTCCTCTTCTCCACTGTGGAGCACATTGGACGTCAAGAAATGGTCTATGGCAATGAACGTGCCTGTTCTACCAACACCAGCAGAGCAATGCACTATGGGCACCAAGTCTGGGAATTTTTGCTTGGCACTTGAAATGTGCTTACTGAGTTCAACCAACGGTTCGGCCGACGACGGTTTCTGTGTGTCTGCCCAGCCTTGATAGTGGTAATGAAGCACATGCTTCTGCACTCCATCACACTCAAGTTCCATTCGGGTGAGGAGTGTTTCACCAAGATGCTCTTCTCCCAACCACCTTAACTTCATCTCTTTGAAGAGTCCATCTGCCGCCACTGAAGCAGATAGATCCCACGCTGGGTGTGCACGGGAAGGCCAGTACTTTGCACATTTCTCGAGGCCTCGCTCACGCAACGGAGTCACCATAGCAATAAGGATCTCCGAGGATTTCTGCTGCTCTGCTTGTTGGAAACACATGGCCCAGAAATGGTGAATGGTGCTTTTCAACGGGCCCTGTGCAGCTATATACCGGTTGGGGCCGAGCTGCACCCATGACGCGTTGATATAGTCCAGAGTGCTGGGATCGGCCTGCAAAATCACTCGGGTGGAGTCCCATGGGAGGATGTTGACATACCTGTTGCGAAGTTCGTTGTGTGGCTGAAGAGCTTCTTGAAAGGTCCATTTGGATTGCGCAGAGGGCACTTTGAGGGCCTGCTCGATATGGCTTTCACTTTGGGCAGCAATGGAATGGAACCGCGATCTTTTCTCGGGCGCAGAGAGCCTAAGAAAGTTTGGAAGCGACATTTGACGGGACGAACAGGTTGGTTGGCGAGGGAAGTCCGGCTACTGACTTGTGTCCGCAACTGCGAGCTGATGTGTCAGTCCTGCAGGTACCACCGCCTACCCAAGCAAGTCTACGATAACATGATCCACACTTTTTTATCGATGGATCATATTCTAGGTTTTAGATTACTCTTTACGGACTAGAAAAATAATCGAATCTAGCAGGAGACTTCGGAGAAACCCCTGGAATTAGTGGAAAAGCCATTTTCTAAGTCTAGTCGGTAGCCTGCAACGAAACCACCTGTTTCTTCAACCGTTCAGTCACAACCGAGTCGTTATCAATGACACCTGCAGTCTTCAAAACATGGGCAGTGTTTTCAACCACGGTCTTCCAGTCGATTGGAGCCACGCCGATCTGCTCATTGAACTTCACCGTCTTGAGCCACTCACGTGCGTCTTCAGCAGAGTAATTGAGATGTGTGGAGATGTGAACAATGGCTTCCTCGGGGTTCTCCAAGAAATACTTAATACCCTTGTTCACGGCATGCAAGAAGTTCTGCACATGCTGCTTCTTTTCCTCCAAGACTTTTTGGTTGACCGTTACTACCCACGAAGGCCAGGGCGTATAAATCTCGCCGATCCGCTTGATCTCGCCCGAATCATAGTACTTCTTGGATGTAAAGTGCTCCCACATGAACGCATCGCTATCGAGATTCTGGCCTTGTTCATCATGGTACTTCAAGTTGACCGAGTCCCTCAAATTCTGGAAGTTGTGCAAGACGGGGTACTCGCTGAAGTACGGAGCCTGGAACCCATTGCGCAAGCCCAAAACAAACGACATGACATACGAGCCCGAGCCAATTCTTGATACACCAATCCGCTTGCCTGCCAAGTCCTCTGCCTTGGTGATATCTTCTCGCTGGCTTCCAGTGGAAATGGCCCAGCAGAGGGGACTCTCCACATACGTTCCCACCACGCTATAAGCATCGTTACCTTTAGCAATATCGGCAACAAATGCTTCGGTCAAGCCAATTGCAATATCGACACTTCCGTCATTTAACAATTTGACGAGTCTTCCTGAACCCTCGATTACAGGAACGAACTCGATTTCCAATTGATCTTGCGAATAGTATTTCTGGCTCTCCGCAAAAAACAATGGAGTTGAAAAGTGTTCTGGGATGTAAGCCACCGTGAGTTTTGTCATTGAACCGTGGAGTGGAGGTGTTGAGTGGAGGTGTTGAGTGAAGGAAGTTGAAAGGAAGATCGTTAAGTGTGGAGTATATTTTCTGGTGCGCACGTGACCATTTATCAGACAATCCGCCCAATAACCTAATATCCAAATTGGTCGAAATTACAAAGCAACTGGCCACTTTAACCAATACAGTTCTACATAGATGCACAGATCTCGGCTCGGTCCCAAATCCTTTATTAAATCACAGGACTTCTAATTAACATGCACACTCAGACAGCGTGGAGCGTTGGTTGTTCCCACTCAAATCAATCCGGCCTCCCTCGCTGGGCCCATCGTTGGCAGCAACCAGAGGCTTTGCTTCAGGGATCTTGCTGCCTATCGACACAAACACATCGTTGACGTTATGGGAAGTCTTGGCAGATGTCTCGAAGAACAATAGTCCCTCTTCTTCGGCCAAAGCTTTGCCCTCTTCAACGCTGACTTTGCGCAAAGACTCGTCGGAGTCGTTTTCGTTCTCCACCAAGTCGTACTTGTTACCAACCAATGCAATTGTGATATCTTTGGAGGCCTGCTCATGCAACTCTTTGACCCAGTGTCTGGCCTTGATAAATGAGGCTGGTTTGGTGATGTCGTATACCACCAACGCTGCCTGAGCATTCCGGTAGTACATGGGGGCCAAGGATGCAAACCGCTCCTGACCGGCGGTGTCCCAAATCTCGTACTTGATTGTTCTGTCACCCACAGTACATTTTTGGGTCAAGAAAGCGGCTCCGATAGTGGGCTCCTTATTTTCCTGGAAATCGTTGCTGACAAATCGTAACACAAGCGATGACTTGCCCACGGCAGCCTCTCCAAGGAGAACCAATTTGACGGATGTGGTGTTGTTGGGGAGACTCATGCGTTCAGAGATGTGAGGGGGGGGGGGGGGGGGGGGGGTGATGATGGTATGCGGGTACTGCTGCTTCTTGTGGGTGTATGAGCCGAAAGGGGAAAGACGTCGATTATTTGTGGGGGGTGCAAAAGATGGATTAAGGTAGCACGGGGATGGCGTTGCTAGGCTTAAAGGATCACTTCGCAAGTGACACATGGTGCGCGCACGCCGATAAGGTGAGGCGAAGCGGTGTACGGGTGCATTACCAAGGGAACCTAGCTGCCACAGACAAGTTTGACATTTTGCAAAATTGCTTTTAATATTTTTTATGATATTGTTTAGTGTATTTGTCGTATCTCTCAAGTACCTGCTATTTATCTCCAGCACTTGCTGCTTCTTTCATGCACTTATTCTATGTCCTCTTCTTTGCAACCCAGAAATCGCAGTCGTATACGAATCTGGCACAGGCCATGCTATCACTTGCATACTTGGTTTCAATTGGGAAAGTCAGCTCCACGATTTCAAAGCCAAGCTTGTCTATGAGCAGAAAGAGCTCGTCACGTGTCACCTCCATGCCCTCCATTCCTGTGGGGTTACCGTCTGGGTCAATCACTGTATCGCCTTCATGGTGCCAGTTCAATGGTCCCATGTTCATCCATATACCGGTCTCTTTCAAGCAATGGTGTATGCTCTGGATATACTCAATGATGTTCAGAGCTGTGTCGAGGAAAAAACACGTGACCACCACATCAAAACTACCCTTACTCTCGTTTTGGAATTCAGCAGCCTCTGCCAGGCTTGAACCGCGTCCATGGCCATAGAGTTCAGTGAAGGAACCAGCAGTCATGGACATGAGGTCGGGCACCGCGCTGTGTGCAGGAACGCTGAAGGTAGCCATTGGGCTTTCATCAGGCACAGTGACGGGCCGAAGCTGGTGGAGACGCCGTTTCTTATATGACAGCAGGTCGATGAATGGAAAAATGGTTTCACCATGGGGAACTGTCACGTGGTTGAGCATATACCCCAGGGCCATGAGCATATGGTAGTTGGCCTCATTACCCTGCGTCCAGAAGCCAGCCTTGACGAACTCATACACCAAGCGTCCGGTTCCACAGCCAGGAACAAGAACTTTCACCAGGTTACGGGAGTCCTTTGGAAAAAGACTATATGCCTTATCGAGCAAGGGTTGGTACGATTTGTTCCGTTCGGAGCTTCCTTCCGAGCTCCATTCCCGAACAAGCTGGAGAAGCGTCAGGCGGACTTTTTGGAGGTCTGATTTCAGGCATGATTCCCAACCGTTTGGGTTCAGTGGAACGTCCCAGTCATTTGCTGCAGCCACAGCCAAATTCTGGAGAAACGACTGATTGATCTGGATACACTGGCCCAAGTCTCGCACCAAGGCCGGGTACCATTCTAAAAGGCCTTTTTCGTGCAGGGAAAGAGATGCATATTTTCTGCTTTTAGGAGCTACAACACTCTCGTGCTGCCATTCATGGAACGTGTAGAACGACTTGAGTGTGGAAGTTATGGCCCTTAGTTCTTCATCCATAGTGCATTGATGAACGATGCAATGCGCTCATTGATGCAGGAAGCCCAAGAATCAACCAAAACCAACCCAAAAACCAAAACCGAAAGAGCCAAATAGAATTTCAAATGAGTTATTGCAGATTATGGATTATAGATTATGCTTTTGGGTTAAGATATATTCTAGGCTAGAGAGTAGCTTATAGATAAAGTTAAGTCCATTATAGTAGAGCACTACACAGGTGTTTCGAGTTCACGTTGGCCAATGGAAAATTAACTTTGTGGAGGAGTTACTACTTTATCAGATGATACGATTTGGCTTTCTTTTGCAAGATATTTATTTTTTATCCAAGATTTCTTGTTTGGGAGTCATCAATGAATACAGGAAAGTAACCAAGTACAAGACGAGCAACAAGATCTACAGTAATAAACTCAGTACTATACAATCAGACATATAAAGTATAGATACAGATTATGGAAACAGTTCATGGAAACAGATTATGGAAACAGATTATGGAAAAGACTATGGAAACAGATTATAGAGTATAGAGTATGCTAGACGACTGCCATGCGGTGTTGAAAGCCTACCCTGATATCACACGATCACCGCATTCTTTCTATTGCCATTCACACTCATACATTGTAGAACTCCACTCTTTTCAATTACATATTGGCTACAGCCCCATCATTGTCCAAGCTTATTCTTCTACATACCACCTCTACTGTCCAATACTCAGAGTAAGATGTTTTTATTTACTCAAGTCAAATGGGTATTCAGACCTCTATTTCATAGCATGCATCGACTTTTGGACTCAAGAGGTAAAGACACATCACCTGTGAAGATACCCCATTCCTGTCAATCAATATCTTTAGAGGTGGGGCCTCAGTGAGAATCCATTCTTCATAGTGGGCATTGTTCATAGGGACGAATAGTAGATATTACTCCTCTGAACACTTGCCTGGAGTGACATTACGGTAACAATATATATAGACACATAGGAACTTTGTCGTTTAGATCCAAACTCAAATTCAGATTAAAACCGTAGGTTTACACCAGAATCGGTATTATAGACTTATTGGGAACTACTGTCTACATTATAAAAGTAATTTTTTAATTCAGGTGTGGACGAAGTATGTATGATTTGCACAAAGGTACATGGTCTATAGTAACCGCATTAAGATGAGGTGGTCTAAAAATCCATGTCAAATAAAACGCTATTCTATCTACTGATTAATATTATAGCGTTTTGTAGTTATTATAGTATTTGGTAGTTATATTTCATGGTTATATGGGAATGGGTCTTATGAGATTTGGGTAACGTTTGGTACTGAGTTATCTGTATTCGTTAATTCCTCAAAGATAAATTGGGCTACTTATATGAGTTTCGGGAGGTAAAAGCTTATAGCATGTATTTAAAAAAGCAGTGGGGTTTTTTGGCAGTCCCGGTTCAACAGATACTGTCAAATAGTTTGTACCGGTTTTGGAATGGTCATTGTCAAGATCAGACAGCGCAGGCTCAAAAGACTTCTATGAGTAGAACCCTGCCCAAAGTGTATTTAACTTATACTATATTTACAAAGTATGTATAAAGTATAGGGTGTTTACTGAAAATAGAGTATGAGTATAGAGTGTAGAATGTGAACATAGAGTTTAGAGTAGAAATACAGAATAGAGAGAATAGACTTTGGAGTTTAGAGTCTACTACTACTACTCCTACTCTTGAGTATTGACAGTAAGGAGCTTGAAAATGTATAGTAGTCAACGAACTTAGTAGTGACAGCTACAATTATTTTCCTAAATATTAACTGTAGGTATTAGATCTGTAAGAATGTTTCTTGTAGGTAATGACATGGCCAGTAACCATAAACATACTGAAACATGTGGACTGAGTTTTACGTCACAACAGAACTAACGAGGAAATTTTTTTTTAAATTTGCAAAATATCTAGTCACAGTTCTTGTGCGTGCAATACTCAACAATAGTGTTTTGATGTCATTAAAGAATTAATGGTTCATATCGAAGGCCTCGTATAGCACCATCTAGGCTTGTTGTGCGCGGGCTTATCGACCGATCAGAGCACCATACTTGAGGCGCGGTCCAGCGTCTTATCAACTAGACACATGCGATGAGTAGTGTACCAACCACCAACCACCAGTACCAAGTATTAATGAAAAAGCACTAATTGAAAATTTAGACTGTATAGTTAATAGTAGACTTTGTATAGTTGATAGTGGACTTTGCATGGTACTATAGTACTATAGTAATTGTAGTAGGGTGATTGGGGACTACTGAAGGTGCCACTGATAGAGCATGTACTCAGTACCAACAGTATAAGTACAGAGAAGACGGATCATAATTATTGATCCACCATATTACTGCTTCATAAATTATTTCATACCATGGTTTCACTTATGTTTTCAAATTACGACTTTTGTGTTTACTACATCATAATTATTATTGTACGTGCGGTATAAGAGTGGTTATGAGCCCCGTACACCATTAAGTATCAGCATTAACCTACGATTTCTGGTGGTCTACTTCTAATACTAGACTCTTGGCATTTCGGCCGAAAAGTCGATTCTTCAAAATCCCCTTTTGTATCAATCAATTATCAACTCAAACAATTTAGCTTTGGTTCTCTGGAGGTCCAATCCTAGTAATCGGTACCATAACCAACAATTGAAATCGAACACTTTGGCTCTGAAGTTCAGCCCCAAGATTTATAGGTAAAATTGTACATTAACCATGAAAGCTCTGAAGATTCAAGTACAATATTAGAATCAAATTAATTTTTTTTTATCTTTATTTTTTTTCAATGTCTTAATAATCTTGGCAAAAACTTCGCATTTATATGACGAACTAGTCATTCACTATTTCGTATAACTTCTACTTAACCTATAAAATCAGATCCTGTTAAATACCGCCATTCAAGAAAATTCGCTGAAAGTAGAAGACCCAAGGATGAGACAGACTTATTTCTACATTATTGTACAAAGTGTACGATGACTGACAGTGGCCTAATGAACAGAATATAGAGGAACACTACGCCATTGCAACCACCTAAAATCTATTACTATACACAAAATTCAAATATAGTACATTATACATATATAAAGCATGCGCTCTGGTCATCGATGGTCTATAAATATTCATGAGGCGTGTCTAGTATGGAAACGGCGGAGGCAGGTCCTTCAGCAAAAGCCCCCGGTTATCCATGGAGAGGAGGTCGACCCAGGGCTCGCTCAGCAAGTCGGTTGGGGTGGGTTCCTCCGGCACGTGTTCTTGCGGCTCATTGCTCGACAAGATCCGTGGGTAGTGTTGCGTGGAGATGTAGGTGGAGTTGAACGACTTGATCATGGTCTCCTCCAAGCCAATGCGCTCCTGGAATTCCTTCCGGGTCGCGTGTATATCCGTGAGCGTGAGTCTCCAGTCCACCATGTTCTTGATTGGATACAAGCGGCGCACTTTTTCATTGTACACCAAACTGGTGTAGAGAAACTGCGTACGGGCACCGATGAAGCGGTTGACCCGAATTGCATACGCAGCTAGCGTTTTGATCTCCGTCAACGATTGCTGGTACAAATTACGGTCAATGCACACTTGGGCAGGGCTATCCAAATTGTTGTAGAAGTCAAGGTCGTCGAACGCATTGAACACATCGAGCATCAACGGCGAGTTGAGGTCCCGCAAGTAAATGAACTTGCCCTGCGGTAAAATGGCGTAAACCGCCTTGCGGAAGAGAATGATGTACATGTTCAAGAGCTTCTCCAAGGGGTCCGTGGACCGCCGCGTGACCAAGAGCCGGGTGGGATTGAACCTGGCCCACCGATAGAATAACGTGAAGGTCACCTCTGTCTGGCGTTTGAGGTCGTGCAAATTGCTGTTGGCCATGGGAATGTATGTGGTGTTAGTGTCATGGCAAATCTGGCGGAACTCCGTCAACGTCTTGTAGAGGAACCCCCAAGTGCTGGTATTGGTGACCGACTGCAGGAACAGCGAGAAGAGAAGCGCCAAGCGGTGGAGCATGTGCTCATACTCGATGAGGAACATGGGGTCGTACGCAGGGAAGTAGATGGTCCGGGAAATGTTCCCCACGAGCTGGAGATGAATGGGCACCAATGGCCGAGGGGCAAATAAATTCTTCTTGGCAGTGTAGAGCGAGTACCCAAGCACAGAGAACATGCCGTCCCGGAAACAGATAGTGGAGTTGACGGTGGCTTCCGGGTCGTACATGGACATCAACGATAAGATGTAGGACACCGAGGCCGCGGTTTCCCGTACGGTGTTGAAGCTGAGGAGAGCCCGCAACTCACGGATGGCCACAGCATAGTGCTGGATCAGATGAGTGATGAGCGAGTCCCGGAACCCGCGCACCTGGAAGTGAGCATCGAGCTCCTCCTCATCCACGCCCAGAAACACATTGGAAATGAGGTAGTTGGTGGTCAAGTTGACTAGACACAGGAACATCACCTCCAGTTTATAGGCAGAATAGACAAACGACGCCAACCACGTATGGTAGAGGTACCGGATCTGGTGGAGACTGGCCAAGCCTTCGGAGACCAAGGGCCTCAACTCCTGCACCGTGTCCACCAAGCGTGCGGTGTAGTTGACCCCGATTATTGAGGGGCACCTGAGCTGCTTAAATTTGTGACGCCGCACCACGGCGTTGGGGAGTGCGGTTCCGGCTCCCAGCACCGGTCCCTCGTCCAACGATTCTGCTTGTAGTTCAGAAAGCGTTTGGTAACTCATTGAACTCGATGGCTCCATCCTGTATGCCCCTCCTAAGGTGGCCGAGTAAATCGGATAAATGATCTCCTGGTCTTGAGAAGGGAGCAAATTGTCGTAGTCATGAGTTGTGCCTGATGGTGCGTTCAGTCTGTCGGGAAAAAGACTCAGCATGAAGCCGCTTGAGAAACCAGGTTGCGCAGCGCTCGCTCCTCCCATAAAGTCGTGCGACGTCTGTTGCGGATAGACGTCATGGAAACTGGTGCTGTTGCGGTGCATCTGGACGTTCAAATTGGTGTCGGTGGAAGAAGTGTTTAGGAGGATGTTGGCATTGTTGACATTGCTGTTGACATTGTTGTTGCTGTGGATGTTGTTGTTGCTGTGGATGTTGTTGTGGATGTTGTTGACCTGTCCCTTCAGCGTCACGCTTATGCTGGGGTCGCTGTGCGACGAGACCAGCCCGCCCCCTGCACCCGAAGGCAACGACAGTTGGCGACTGGGGGCCCGACTATGTTCACTCAGTAGACTGTCTCGCAGCGACTCTTCTGCATTCTCAGGCACGCGAGCCCTCAGCGTCTTTTTGCGGGAGCTTTTATGGGGGCCCAAGCCCCTGCCCAACGAGAGCAGTTCAAGCAGCGCCGCTGCATCTGTCGACACAGAACTGGCGTTCATGGCATCATTCAGTTTCTGCTGCTCCTCTTTACAGCGGCGAAACACTTCTAGCTGCTTTTCGGTGTAGTCGAGGTACTCACATCGAGTATTGTGTTTGGCACAGTTGGAGCATTGAGGGAGGTCCTCCTGACACTTGACTCTGCGCCGCTTGCAGGTGGCACAACCTAATTTGGAGTTGCGGTGCTTCTTGCGCCGCGTAGCTTTGCCGTCAACCATCAATCAGTATGTGGGATATTGGAGTGCGCTGGTGGAGTACCGTGGGGGAAGTGAGTGGGGGCACTGCTCAGCTCATAAGAGAGGGTGTACTCAGCTTATGAAATGGTGTCCTGCACCGGGCCGCGTATGGGCACCATTGGCAGAAATTAAGCTTGCATAGAAGACTGAGAGCGCTGCAGTGGATGAAGCACCGGGCTTGTTTTGGTGGGAAATAGTTTAGATCTCGGGTATGGTACTGCATACTCCACGGCGTCCGATACCTTCACTGGCCGATAACAACCGTGTCCTAGGCCGATGGGGCCGCTCATTCCGGTGTAACGCAGTACTGGTGCGCCAGCATGTCATGCGCCTTGTGTGCAGTGCGCTATGCGCAATGCCATTAGGTTGACCTTGCAGCGTTCCTCCTTTGAGTAATTCCAGACGTATGCTGGAGGGCTATATGTGGGGATTTCGTCTTTGTTACCGTTGGTGGCTGTTCGTTTTTGGCTTCCCTGTGTATGTGCCTGCACCTGCTTTTCTGATTCGGATTGGATCGGATTATTCTTCTTGCATCCGTCTCTGTTAGTCACCACACAACACCCCGCAGATCAATAATTATTGAGTATTGCATCAGAGTGTCAGTCAAGTATGACCAGGTTTCAAGGCACAATCGATTTGAAACGGTTTCAAAGTGTTTCAGGGTGTTTCAGAGTGTGTCAAATTGTTACAACCCGTTTCTTCTGTTTCAAATTGTTACAACTTTTTTCACCCTCTTTCAAACTCCTTCAATGTGTTTCTCTCCGCTGCGGTTTTGCCAGCAGCATCTATCTCATAGTGCGCCCTAATCAAGGTCTCAACACGTAAGCTTGCCCTGTCCACTGGAGTATGTCCACGTTTTCTAAGCTGCTCGTTCCGGGAATTCACGTAGCAATCGATGATGAGTTCAGGGTTGAAGTCGTGGTTCGAAAGCCCAAGGTCGAAGTTGAAGAAGTACGGCTCCTTGGCAAGCGCATACTTTTGCCGGTCCAATTCCTGCGTAATCAACTCCGCACATGTAGCATGGCTAAGCAAGGGCTTTAAGAATGCATAGTTTTCTATCCGGAAATAACCAGACGAGAAGCAAGTTACCTGCGCTTCGCTTTGCATCTTTTCGGGGCACATCTGGACAATATCCCGATAAGTCCACTCTTCGGGCGCATGCGTGGCCACTGACATGAGATAGTCCTGCTCCAAAACAGTATCATTGTCCATATAATAAGCATACAAGATCAGTCGGCTTTCGAAGTACCGGATGGTTCTATAAATTGAGGCAATCACTGGCATCAATTCACTGCACGAGCTAAGTTCACAGCCATCTAGTTTGGAGAATTGCATACCCACTTTGGTAAACATGATGTTACACGGATCCACAAACAGCACAGCTTTGATGGGAGGTAGGACATGGTTCAATGTTTTTCCCAACGCATGGTAGAAAAGAAAGATGATCCTCTTGAGCGGGTGCAACTTCGTACCCATCAACATTCTTTCACCGGGATAGATTTTGAACCATTCGTACATCATGTCGAAGATGAGCGTGGGCGAAGTGAAGCGGATTGATTTGTCAACCGGCCCTTCGTTGATATTGTTGAAGTGTTCATTGTACTGCTGAATCAAGGGGATGTAATATGTTTCAAGCTTTGCAAAGTACTTATCAAGCTCATGGCAGTTGTGCATGAATAGAGAATCTTTCAAAACACTCTCCAAGTCCAGGTCGAGGGCACTCGAGGGAGAGGACTTAGCTGCCAACCGGTCCACAAAGCTTTTGTATGCTCTAAAGCTCTTCTTCAAGTCCCAAATCACTTCATTATTGTAGTCGGGACACACCGACATGTTGGAGAAATAATTGAGCATGCGGATCTCCTGCCGGATGTTGTGCTCGGCCCGCTCCTGGGTCAGCACATTCAGCAAGATGTTTTTGAAAAGAATGAGTGTTCCTGACATCATCAATGAGAAGGTCTTGAAGCCCGTGGATGGGTTCATGTAACAAGCCCTGGCAGAGAAAAGCGACATTTTGGCCGGGTGCTCGGGGTTGAAACACGAGATGGACTTGCGAAGCTCCAGAATCACCTTTCCGTACGTCACGTACGACTTTTGCGTCAAGATCTCCAAGTCATGGTTGTTATAGAAGAAGGAAAAAAAGTTACCTTCACCATTCTCGCTGGAATTGTCCCCAGGAGGAGTGGTGATGATATCTCCGCTAACCACGGCCTCCGATGCACGCATGAGGATATTGAGTGACTTATCGATGAAGTATTGGAAGAAGAGGTCGAAGCGAGTGGCTTTCAGGAACACTTCGAGCCAGTAATTGCGTGAGTCTCTTTCGAAATAGATGGGCCGGACCACCGGCACCTCACTGTCGACATGAGAGAGCAGCGAGTTGCGCTTGCGGAGAAAGTGGTTAGGCGTAAAGTTTATCTTGAGGTCTGAAGGCACCTCCAAGCGCACGAAGGTCTTCTTGAGTTCGATGCAGTTCGGGAGCTTGCCCATGTTGGAGGCATGTTCTTGAAAGGGCCTTTTCTCCGCAATTTCAAACTCCAAGTCGGGCACATGAAGGGCAGAAATCTGAGTGCCATTCAGCCCACCTCCACTGGCCTCTGCTGTGGTCTGAGTCACCAAAAGCTCCGGGTACGTGAGGGTATCGCCGGAATTCCAGTCTCCAAGCAGAGTAGTCTCCAAGAGCTGCTCCATAGGGTTTTTCAGATGCTGGTCGGTATCTGCAAGCCCTGAAGCGACGTGGGAGAACACACGGGAATACACTTTAGACCGGATATCCGAAGAGACTCTGGTGGAACGGATCAAGTGAGAGGCGGGCTTTTCTCTGCGGTGCAGAGGTTTAAGCACCTGGTTTTTTAGCACCTGGTTGTGAGGCGTCATAGGCGTATAGTGGCCCAACGATGGAATGTCAGCAGGCTTGGAGTACAGCTCCAAGTATCCCGGACCAAGAGGGTCAAAGGCCAGGTCCGACTCAAAGGCACCCTCCGGAACACTCTGTGGGTATATTTCAGGCACGTAGGGTGTCATTGGAGCCAGGTACCCCGGAAGCATCGGGAACGGCAGGGAATTTGGAATAGGAAACCCGACATCGTACCCTACACCTCCAGCAGCAATGCATGCGTGCTTGCGGCGAATATGCTCGAGCTTCTCGTGGGAAAAGTCAAGGTAGCCACATCGGAGGCCTTTCTTGATGCAGTTGGCACATACGGGAAGCTCCTCACTGCACTTGATACGGTTGGATCTGCAGTTGGGACACCCGTCTTTGGAATTCTTATGGGTTCTTCGACTGCGGCGCTCGGTCTTGACGGGCTTGGCCATGTGTCTGGGCTTGGACAGACTGCGGTGTGTCTGGGGTGTGTCTCGATATAAGAGGGGTATCTGGGGTAGAAGCAGGACCTGGGGAAAGGAGGATGAGGGGTACCTGGAGTAAGTGTCTGGGAGTGTGGGAGAAGTGACGTCTTGTACGTCACAGTAGAATAAATAGGTTGGGTCCGGAAGGGAGGTAGTTTAGGTTAATACAAGGGATGGATTAATGGACCCAGGTGGAGGTGGAGGCGGAGTATGATGGAGGTGGAGGAAGAGATGGAGCCCGGGGACTTTTAGTGGGTGTTTACCTGGACTATTATTGGATGAGTGTACTGCGATGCTATGGAGGGAAAGGTGTCCAGGAATCTGAAACACGGCAGAAAAAGGCGTCAAACGTAAATATAAAAAGGTGGTGATATCGAGGGGTACTCCTGACTGAGACAGTAGACAGCACACACGTATGGGCTTTGCTTGGGTTCTAGCGGCTCCTGCAGTTGTGCACTGAGGTCTGCGGTCTGGAAACGCTCGTGAAATTAGGTACTGCGCACCGGATACCACACCTGATGCGCACAGAGGCTTATCTTGATTTCCAAGGTGGTTGCGGCTCCGCGAGGTACGGGACTTTTTGGTGGCCGGATCTGGGGGCTTGGGCCGGGATCCATGCACTCCACCACCCATCTGCTTTGTAGCCTCGACATTTTGGCCGTCTGGTGTGTGGTGGGATCTGCCAGAAGAACTTTTAGAAACCTAACGTCTTCCTGTACTCGCGCTTTGCTCGTCTCTCGGCTCAGGTCCCATGCGACCTCGCTGCAGGGCTCCGCACCGCATATGGCCCAACAAGTTTCTCGAACTTACATCTGACTATTACTCACATTCTTGCTCACTCACAATGATTACATGTAAGCTCTGACGCATCTCCTTCCTTTTTGGCCCTGGCTTTGTGACTCTGTCATTAAACTCTCTCTCTTTATTTTATCACTTTCCGCCTCTGACTCCTCTGGGTGACACCTCTGGGTGACACCTCTGGGTGACACCTCTGGGTGACTTCTTTCGTCGTGACGTGCCCTGCTGCGGCTAGAGCTCGTAGTCCATGCTGAACCCGTCTCCTTGCAAATCTGCCAAGTGCCGTACAGTGGGTCTTCCGTGTGGACAGTTCCACGGCTTCTCCAATGTCGACAAGTGCTGCACTACTCCCGACATCTTGGACCGCGAGAGTGCCTGTCCGATCATGATGCTCAGCCGACACGCTCTCAGTGCGATCATCTTGTCCACCTTGGTGCACCGGACCGAGGAAGCCTTTGATGATTTTAATTTCTGGGAAGAATTATCCCTTAGTGTTTTAGGATCCTGTGGGGTTTCCTTTGACGTCTCTGAGATCTTTGGTGTTTTTTCTTGCTTGAAATCTCCACCATGCTCATGTAATTTATGCACCAATTCATGCATATCGCTATCATCAAAAACAATGTTCTTCAGCACCGGTACACCAACGAGTTGCACACGTCGCCCAGGCACGCCGTTTTCCAATTCCTGGAGAATGAAGCCGTTTTTTTGGAGCAGCTCCAAATGCTGCAAAATCACCATCTCATCAATGGCCGAAAGTTCGAGCACTCGAGGTACTACCAATGGCTGCGCGCGGAGCACCAAAGTATTCATAAGCATCTCATAGTTGTAGATCTCGTCCAGCGCATGCTGATCCACAATAAAAATCCGCTGGTCATGCTTGACGATGATAAACCCAAAGTTGAACTGGCCAATTACATCCATTTGCAAAAAGTCCTGTTTTTTGATCTCCATGGCTCCGCTGAGATCATGTAAGTGCGCCATATGTTTGCACTCTATAGGGGTTTGCTGGTTCTGTTGACTTGGACAGGGAATGCTTAGCAAAATACGCCGGCGTAGTTTGTGCAATTTGGGTTTTTTTCCTTGTGTTCTTGGCCGTTCACTAGAATCCTCTCTGTAGTCTGCTTCTCTCTTTGCTGTTCCTGTACCTTCCTCAGAGCCAATAGTTACCGATGTCGCGAGTGTGGTTTCGGTTGAAACCGCCTCCGAATCATCTCTAACTTCAGACACAAAAAGCTCTTGCGTTTCTGGTTCACTAGGATCTTCTGTGATATTCGGAGGAGCAATAGATTCTTGAAAATGTGGAGGAACCGAAGAATCTGGTGGTAAATCTGCATCCGATAAGTCTTCAAAAGTGTCTATGGGAGCTTCATTTTCCAGTTCACTCTTGGAAATGACAAAGGGCTCCGAGATTGCATCATTAGGTTCATCTTCATCCTGAGGGTTATGGCTCAAGCTTTTGTTCATTTGCTGGGGACTGGATAAAACAGAATCTGGTTCATTGAAGTAATGAGCCAGAATGTGGGATATTTCCACTTCCGCAACTGGCTCTTCCAGTAATTCCCGTTGATTCTCCTGCGATTCTTTATCTAATACTTTTTCCTGATCTTCCAGTTCATTCTCTTCCTCCTGTTCCACTAGTTGCTCATCTCGTGCCCCTTCTCCATCTTCATCATGACCTCCTTCCTGTTTCTTTCCTACATCTCCTTCGTCTTCATCCAGCTCTTGGAAATTGTCAGAACCATGGGACTTGTTGCCTTGAAAAGTATCCAGTGCTTGACTTCCCATTTCCACAACACCTACACGGCTCTTGGGAACATAGTTGTTACGCTCATTGTAGAACGATGTGAGCTCCTCCCGGAACACCTCGCATAGAACATCCTCGCACTGCATCATCACCAGGCGTTTATCTGGGGTAACATTAACGTCCACTAGCGAAGGGTCCAAGGTCAAATTGAGCACAAACACCGGTGATTGGGTGGCGTTGAAAGACCGGTACACCTCGTTTGCTATCTTGGAAAACCGTTTATGGGTCACAGGCCGCAGATTAATGCTGAAGAACTGTCGGTCAGTGGCCCCGCGCCCCATTCCGAAGGAGTAGTCTGAAATGAACCCTTTTACCGACATAGACAAGCCCAGAGGCACGCTCTGCATGTTGAGTTTGAAGCGAGCATCGATGTTTTCAATGTTGAACTCAATTGGCACGAGTCCATGTGCTCCGTTACTCCCATAGAGACTCACTAGCACATCTGGAACCGAGGCTCGAAGCCCCTGGGTCCCCAACACCATGGTTCTTTTTCCTGTATTCCCACTGATGTTGTAGAGCGTAAAGCGAATGTGGGGGTACGCTACGAGGTATGCCATCATCACCAGGAGCGCCTTGGAGTACTCCCGTTTGATATGGCGCACATAGTTTTTCTGCCTGACTGGCATCCCGTTGAAGATATCTGAAACCAGCACCGTGGTTCCTTTTTTCCCTGTCACTGAAGACTTCTGGTGACTGAGGATTCCCATAGAGTCATACTCCAACACCGAAGCACGGGGATAGGATTTCTGGGAACACGTGACTATGGATACACGGGCCATGGCACAAAGAGAGCTCATAGCCTCGCCCCGAAATCCTAGTGATGTCATCGATTCCAAATCCTCAAAGCTGTGGAGTTTTGATGTATGGTGTTTAAGACATATGGACAGGAAGTCCAGAGGGTCGATTCCAAGACCGTTATCCAGAACCTCCACGGAAACAGCGCCGTAGTTATTGAGCGTCACGTCGATTTTATCACTCTCTGCATCAATGGCATTATCAATCAATTCCTTGATTATAGCCGTGAGATCCACGATCACCTGGCCAGACGTGATCTTGGACGCATCCTGGTTGCTAATGGATTGGATGAGCATGAGGATTAGTCATTAGTCAAGAAGTATTCGAAATTTAGCTATGTATAGAAATTATACATATATTTGTATGTCTGTAGCTTGAGGTGTAACTTAGCTGTAGGTGTCTGGTGGTGTGGTTGGAGACGCGTAATGTTCATGTCCGCTGGTGCAGGACGACCCCAAGCTCAGACTCAGACTCAGCCAGTTTCCACAACCAACACTAAAGGTTTTAGGGACATGGCTCCTAATACAAAGCCCTCTATATAAATCAATTTATTCTTGCATTACTCCTCTTTATTATTAAATTTATTCAATACTACTTGTATAGTACATATGTTACATTTCAGAGTAGTACGCGTACTATGGAGTGGTGGATAGAGCAGAGAATATACTAGAGTGACCAAATACCACTAGAGCAAAAATCGATACAGTTTTTGTGATGGTAGATAGTTTATTCCAGTTTTGTAGCGTAGTGTAGTAGTGTAGTAGTGTAGTAGTGTAGTAGTGTAGCAGATGTCAGATCCACCGTAGGTAGTGGTCTACCTTTCGTGATAGTATGAAGCCTATCTGCATGTCACTAACTGTTACCATTGCTAAGGGCCTTCTAGTCAGTTTCCTATTCAGTCTCTATTGTACGGGGTACCAGGATGGCCTGAAGTGAGTTAGAACAATGATCGCCAAGGAGTTGTTTCGCAGCCACCCCTTCTCTTGGAAAGTTACATAAGTAGCTCCGATTTCTCCTTTTTAAGTATCATCTGCGAATAGAGATAACTTAGTACTTAACGTCACAACAAGAACCTAACAGTTTAGAGAAATATAGTGTAGTACGGAGCACTTTAGCGGAATGAACGCCGGGTGTATATACATGAGACCTAAGACCACAATACCAGGGTTTACTTCCTCTTCACTACTCTCTACCTATCAAAAATCCAACAATGTTTATTATCTCATATTTTTTCTTTGGCTTGAATCCACTAATACACCAGTTCATCCAAGTCCAAACGGCCTCAAGCGGCCCACTATACTACTCTTCATCACCAAATCCTAATGAACCCACACTGAGATGACTGTTATACTACTACCTTTAGAAATACCGTTTTGCTCAGCACTTATTATTCTAGTTGAAGTACTTTAATTTGCGCCCACTACTATAGCACTATCCANCTAGTTGAAGTACTTTAATTTGCGCCCACTACTATAGCACTATCCAGAGGAGGAATATACATACATGATGAGCTAACCATTTTATTACACAGCCTCCTCAAAAACCCCAAATTTTTTTTACGTAACATAGATTCCTCATGGCCTGACACAAGAAACTACAGGTACCACCTATTTATTCTTGGCGGCTGCCCAAGTATTGTTACCTCACACCTTATCACTCTAGTTACCGCAAACTTCCTAATACTACAGTACACTAAGTATACTACATTATAATACCTTATATGACACTGACATATTTCGTTGTTTACCTCTTCACCTTCACCTACACTCCATGTTGGTAGCATTTGCAGGTGTATTCGGATCATTAGTCTGGACGCGGTAACTAGTGCACCCAACTGTTTCTCTACACAATTTTTCAGCAGAGCCATAGTCTTAAATTACTTTCCCTCTTTACTAGTCATCTCACCACCTTTGAATGCCTCCTGCTACTTTATACTTTACCGACTCATACCTAATTATCTTACTAGTTACCAGTTCCTACCCTATACCCTGTGTCACGTGCCCGGCTCGCATGCGACAGGTAACATTGCCGCAAATTACCACTCACTCGCTACTCCTACTAGTCATACCTATATTCAACCTAAATACTTGAGGAGTTCTGGATCCTAGAGAACTCTGAAACCTGTGGACTTCATGGAGACCTTGACCGTTGAAAATGTCCTTCTCCAGCTCCGCGAGTTCTTGGTCATTTGGATCTCCCAGATCCTCTACCACAATCAAATCTACCCCGACAACATCTTCGATAAAAAGAAGTACTTGGACTTGATTATCTACGAGAGCCGTGCTCCCCCACTCTCCGATTACCTCACCCTGTTTGCCTCCCACATGGTGTCTGTATTGGTGCAGAAAGAAGGCGGAGGAAAGGTACATGAGGTCATTGTGGTTGTCTATAAGGAGAGCAGCCTGCACGTGGTCAAACGGTATGTGGTGAATTTTAGTCATTTCTTGGGGCTCGCCAATGAAATCTCCTCGTTGGATTTTCTCGTGAAGAAGGCTCCCGTCCACCTGGCCCAGCTCAATGTGCCGGATCTCAACTGGAATAACCTCTACACCTACCTCCGGAGCCTTATGTTTTTCCATGTGCAAGAGCTTAAGCGGACACAAGAGTCTCCTAACAACGACTTTTTCTTTAAGTTGTTGCTTAATGTTGACGGGTCCGTGGACCTTTCATCGGAGCAGGCGCAATGGGTGAAGTTGACCACGAAGCCCGACTCCAGACGAATCAAACATGTGGCATTGGGCGAGGTGGAGCTTGGTTTCTTTTGTTTTGACATGCACAATGAGTACATTCTTTGAACCATAAGAAATCGGGGATTTTGATGAGTTATGTCAGTTGCGTAATGCTATGGTCAGTGATCATCAATAATCAGGGCTATAACGACCTGCAATTCGGCATGTGGTACTCTGAAACTTACATGAATTAATGATGATGATTCACAAATCATAGAGTGCTATTAGTATGGCCCACCATGCCATATCACAAGAACACCAAACCACACCATGAACATACCATGATATGATATGATATGATACTTTTCGGTTAGAATTCCGGCACTTTTCCGGCTCTACTTCTCGACTGCTCCTCTCGGCTATAGTTTCTGGATTGGATAAGCTTATCTAAATGGGTATTTTGTCCCGCATTGGTTTCGGTGTAAGCCATTGTACTCGCCCAATTCGGCAATTGTCTAAAACTCTAGACGCACGGACACCCACTCATCTTTGCAGGCATGATGGCCAGTGCCTGCATCAAGGTACGTCTAAAGATGATAGAAAAAATATTTAAGAGGGTTCGAATATCTTTCTTTTGTTTTTTTCTTAATCACTCAAACAATCATAATGGCCGCTCCTCAACAAATCTCCAAGAAATCCTCCGCTCCAAAGGACAACTTCTGGACGCTTAAGACCAAATATGGATGGTCGCCTGCCTGTGTCATTGCTTAAGCATTACTGTCGTGAGTTCGCTATGGTGACTCTCCAACTTCGCGGTATTCTGAAAACTTCTAGAAGATATTGACACAATTAATACATAGATAGTCTGATACATTAATCCTCTTAAATTCATAAATTTAATGTTTGTGTAGATATGCATGTGTAGGTAGAGCTAATGGCTCAATGCAGACGTCTATGGTCAGACGCTTAGATTTTATTCTGGAGTCCCATGAAGTTCTTCAAGTTCTCATACATGAAGTAACTGATGGAGACTGCGGGGGCCACCTTGGCAAGGTTGGGCACTAAGCCCTTGAACAAGCCTGGGGCTCCTTCTCGCTGGATTGTCTTCACAAACACGTCTTTGAAACCGTCGTATTTGTATGGATGTGCATATGTTCCTTGCGCCTGTAACCTGGTCCGCAAGAGATTGAGGGGGTACACCACGGTAGCTCCAAAAGTGCCTGAGAGTGCACCCAAGGTCAAGATGATGGAGTTGGGCAAGCGGACCTGGTCCTCCGGAATGGACAATTTGGCGGCCTGGCGCTTGATGAGCCAGTTCTTGATGGTGCTGAACGTTCCCAAGTCGAGTGCTGCATATGGGAAGATTCCACTGGTGCCCACCAAGATACCCTTATAGAAGGCCCGGACTCCTCCCTCCTTGAACATGTTCTTGGCTGTTTCAATCAAAAGCGTGTTGCCCTTGACATGCAGATCGAGGTTGGAACACTGGAGCCGGAATTTCAACGTGTCTAATGGGTACACGGCAAACTGCGATACCACTCCTCCAATACCTCCTGCGAAGTACGTAGATACACGAGAAAGGTCTTTTGTATCAGAAACACCTTCAATTGTGGCCAAGGAACGTTTCGTGGCCTCGAAAGAACCAAACTTCATGGCCGATTCGGGAAACACCTTGAGCACATTAAGCCCGTTTCCAACGTAGAATGCCCGTAGCCCTCCCTGAAGAAAAATGGTGCGGGCAGCCTGGATGATTGGGGAGCGAATAGTTCGGGTATGGAGGGTGGCCGCCTGTGAAGGAGCCGCCTGTGCCTTCGCTCGGGCCAAGGCCAGACGTGCTTCCTCGATGACTTGACGAGAGGCCCCCAGGGCCACGTCCTGCATGATCTTCTCCTTGGAGTTCATTACCGTGGACGACAAGTCGGTTCTGGCAATAAGGAACACCTTTATACGGTCAAAAGGCGCCGTGCATGTCCGAGACACGACTCCTGAGAGTCCTCCTGCAAGAAAAAAGCCAAACCCGCTTAAAAATTGGTTGATTAATGTCACATCTCCATCGGAAGATAAGTCTAGTTCCTCGGCAATATATGAAAAGGCGGTTTTAATGCGTGAGCCATGGAGACGAGGCATCAAAAGCAAAAAGTCCCGGAACTCCTCGTACGAAATGTACCCGAGGTCATTTTGGTCGATCTGCTTGAACACACGGTCCACCATATCTTCTGAGGGACTCAAGTTCAAGGTCTTCTTCAAGTAGTGAATAAAATCCGCCTTGGTCAATTTTCCATCGTGATCCTGGTCAATCTTATGGAACCCCCTCAAGATCTGGTCGTCGGTGGTCGTAAGGTATAGCTTGAAGTCATTGAAATCAATCACCTTGTCCTTGTTATAGTCGAACGAGTGGAAGATCTTCTCCACCAAGTCGGGGTTTGCAGCCACCGGGTGATTGAGCGTCTTGATTGCCTTTTTAAAGTCGGTCAAGGTGATCTCCCCACTATTCTCAATGTCTAGCTTGTGGAAGAGGTTTTTATAGTCGTGTGACGGGATGGGGCCCTGGGGCAGTATGCTCTGCCGAGAGGGCCGAGGCCTTTCCAGCAGGCCAGAGTCCTTGATACTGTGCTCCGAGGCCATGGTGTATCAGACTATCTTGGGCGGAAGCTTGAGTTGAACAGGAGTGGTGTTAACGTGTAGCGTATTTATTTTTTTCAGTGTGGAGTAAGCGCTCTTCTGAGACTTGCCATTTGTCGAGGGTCACGTGATTTGTCCCGAAGACTAACTCAAAAACTTTAAATAGCCTGCTCGAATATATTCGGCGTGTTGACTCCAAAGTTATGGCTCGATTCGTTGTGACTGTATATACGGCCTTTATTGTGCTGTATTAATGTGTCATTGTGGTTGTGGATGGAGGCACATTGTTATGCTGTAGCGAATTCGTGTCCGCTCATTGCTTCAGCAGCATGATGCTGGTGTGCAGTCCCAGCCAGGTCAAGTCGGCATCAGTCTACAAATAACAGATACATATATTCGGTGTTTGGAAAATGGAATTAGACAATTAGACAAATTGACATAAGTCTGGTAGACAAATTGACATAAGTCTGGTAGACAAATTTACACAACACCACTAGACAAATTGACATGAGTCCAGTAGGCTGGTATAAGACTAGTGACTGACATAAGAGAATACTATACAGGGAACAGTCAAGACATAATAGTCATACAAAAATCATGAAGAATCATAGACTAGACATGAGTTGGTCATTTGAGATTAGAGGTGGACTGAATGCACTAGACCTAAAGACTACTAGATCCTGGGTTACTATACCAGATTCAGACTGGACTACCAGATTCAGACTGGACTACTCGAGTGCTAGACTAGTTTCGACTAGACTAGCTGGATTAGACCACTATTTAACAAATTTCGGATTACTGCATTTAGTAAGGCTCTATGACTTCTTTATAAGTAGATTTTCAGACCATGAGAAAATGGCCATAAGATAGATATACTAGGCAAAGAGTAGTCTATTGGGAACTCATGTAGATACGGAACTCGTATTTTGGTGGAATTTTCATTTGAGTGAAAATTGATTATTCTGAAACAATTAGATTTCAAACAATACGTCTTAAAAATACTACTTTCAATAATAACCAATTTTCAAAAAATTTATTTGGAAGTATCTGGGGAAAGTACCTTATGCGTCTGTGCGGTATGCGGCTTTTATAGTGTGGACTTTTGGCTGAGAAAATAAATGACTGCGAAAAATCACGAACAAAGAACATCTACACCAATATTGAAACGGGTGCCAAAATCAGAAACAATTAAAATATCCCTCAAAATCTACCAAGATTATTAATACAGCAAGTTTTGTAATACCTTAGCATGGATTTGTCCAAATTCTGAGACTATCAGCCACAAGAAGTAGACGAGTTCTACAAGTAATTGGAGGGGAATTGGGGTAAAATTGGAGGTCATTCAAAAGGAGTCCAAGGAGAATCCTAAAGTTTAAGGAGAATCCAAGGGGTGGCCAATGAAGGTTCGCATGCCTAGACATTTGGGGGAGGAATGTTCCTCTCTGTGGAGTTCTGGTAGGTGGCACGAAGAGGTTGTAGACCTCACTTCCATTGCCAATGTCAGCATAATTTTTGATATAAAGAATCTCTCCCTGGTCTATTTGGTACTTAGTGTACTATAATAATTTAGTCATTCGAAAAAAGACATGTTAGTCTATTAGTTTGGTGCATTCAGTGACATCTTAGTCTGTCACTTCTGCACCAATAATTCAGCCCAGTTATTGAACTGATAAATTCAGTAGAATGCCACAGCATCGGTGATATAATCTAGTCATAGTCTAGCCATAGTCCAGTAATGCCAGACCAGTATCAGTAGTCTCAAAGTCTCTCAGTATCGTTTCAAGGCTATTACTAGTATTATTCAGTCACATAATCCATCAAGTTTTTGATTAGTGTCCATCTTGCTTCAAGTATTGTCCGCTTCAAGTTTTGTCCGTCTTGCCTCTGAGATCTCCAGCTTGTACTGAGTACTATGCTAGCCAGAATAAATCCTCCGAAACGTTCCCTAAAAGATCCTTGATCCTCAAGAAAATCGTGTCCAACTCTTTGGTAATGGTGGATGTCACCAACAAATACGAGTAGAGCAACACATAGTCTTCATTGGTCAAGTCCACCTTGGACGCACTGGTCTGCGTGCGAAACTCCGACAATTTCAAGAGAAGCCGGTCCTTGGCATGTTCTGTGGAGGCTGGTTTGGTGGGTAGAGGAAACCCGAGCGCTATGGCACTTGCGATCATGTAGAACGTTAGGAAGATACGTTGCTCGAGCTCCTCTCGCTCGCTTTCAATGTACTTCAACACATACTCTTCGTTTGGCACAAGCGCAGGGTCCACTTCAATCATCAACTGGAGATTCAGAAATGCATCCAAGATGGACGACGTGCTCTTCAAGAGCTTCTCGTAAATATCCGTAGGGAAATTTCCCTTAAGCCGGAACTCTAGAGGTGCCTGTTTGCATAGTGTCTGACACTCAATCAAGAGTTTGCGGGTTTCACTATAATCCTTCAAGCCCGTAAGCCGACACCCTTCACTGGAATTGTTGTAGTCCATGGGATTGCTATTCCACACCACTCCCATTCGAAGCCATAAGATTGTGAGCCCTGACTTCAACCGGGACCGTGCACTGTTGCGAAGGAAGACGTTGGCCACCACCATGGCCCATATGATTCCGATAGAAACTGAAAGAAACCGGTGCACTGCGATTTCTCCCACAATAGGTCGGTCCCCACCTTCTTTTCCGTCTTCGGAGTCATTCAGGGCCATACTGTAAGAATAAAGGGCCGTCAAGTTGTAGGCAAGCAAAATGAACCGGCCATAGGCATTATTGCTTTTCCAGTGTATAATAATGTAGAAACACGGCAACGAAAGTAAGAAGCCTGTAGAGGCCAAAACAATGGCGTTTGCATCGGATATGAGCCATGCAATGTAGGCCAAAAACGCCCCGAGAAACGTGCCCAAAAACCGCCATTTCACCGTCATATTGGTGCCTCCAAGCGATTTGCTCATCATGATGCAGTAAATCGCCAACGTCCATTCGAGCCTATAGTCAACGAAAAAGCTCTTTGTTTGGGGTAGAAATGCAAACACTGAGATACAGAAGGCACCCACACCAACGCGGATACCGAATTGCACGTCTGTGCGTTTAAAAACACTCAAGAAACGCCAAAGTTTAAGTCTGAGACTTTCCTTTTGGACTGTTCTGGGAAGTCCAGGGTCCAGGGTCGAAAGCGGTCTCAACTGAAGCTTGAGCTCATGCAAAGCATCCACGAAACTGGCCTCAAGCCGGGCATTTCTCTTGCTGTGATTAGTGGGTACAGAGCTCCAGAACTTCATCCATTTCCACGATCTAGAGTGTTCCTTAGCCACAATTTCAAACTCCTCTGTAAGTTGCAAGAACCGTATCAACTGCCGGCCGTAAAGAGCCATCAAAGAAGTAAAGTTTCCACAGCACGCAGTAACCTCCTCCTGGTCAGTTTTGAAATCAAGCGAGTTCGTTTCGAAGATCTTTTGCGAGTAAAGCTTGTCGAAAGACTGCACCTGTTTGGTTTCAAATAATTCAATAGCCTTGTGCAATGAGTTCTGGTAATTGGACGACTTGGCAAAGAAATTCTGGTTGACATCATTGAGAAACGTCTTCTCAAAAGGAACCTGAGCCATCACTTCCTTTACGGTAAACACTAGCGACTTAACGGACGGAGCCAAGTAGTACACGAACAAGTCGAAGAGCTGGGTGGAGTAGACTGCATGGTAGTCGACCTCCGTTTCCTGGCCCGAGTCTTGGAATGATAGAGATCCCAAGTTCTCCACCAGCTCCGAAACTGCCACTTGTTGGCGACTATCACGTGTGGTCACGCTCCTGGAGTCCAGCTCGCAGGTGGAGTCGTGTGGAGGCTCAATGTTGTCTTCCCGAAGAACCTGTCCCTGCATTTCACACGAAGACCGCAACGCATGCAAATGCTCCATCAAGGAGTTGGTGGCATCCACTATATCGCAGTACAGGGCGTACTCATGTTCTTTGCCCACCAAGAAAAGCTCGTAGCGGGCCTCCTCCAAGTTCTTGGTCAATTCAGCGCTCTTCTTGCGGAGCAGAGCAAAGACTGTACTATCTTTAGCCGAGATCTTCTCGCCATGAAGGAACCGATGAGTCACCACGGAAACTAGCGAAGACATGATGTTGAAGGAGTCATTGAGCGAATGACGTAGCTGGACCACGGCACTTTTGGGCCACAACACATAGCAGATCACCACCGATACCATGGCCCCAGTGATAACTACACGAGACGTGGAGAATAACCGCATCATGGGAATAGTATTGGAGTTCAACGAACCTTCTTTGACGATGCACGTGACTAACGAGATGGATGCCAATGAACATGCCGTATTGAACGTATCTCTATTAACCTTCTGTTTCATAAAGGCAATGACCCCCAACCCTATCGACGATACCACAAGGTCGATCGTATAAGAAACCTCATCCTCGCCCACATTGAAGTAGTAGCTTGACACCGTCCTGCAGGCTAACGAGAGGCTGAAGGTGAACAGTAATGATAGAAGGACAAACAACACCAGCTGGTGCATGGATCCTTTGGTCCTTGCTGGATGAAAATAAACGGCAGTTGTAGCAGCCACGTGTTTCGAATCGGTATTTCCTAAAAAGGCACTGAACGGCGAGTAGTACACCCCTAAGGATGCTATCAAGTAGGCCACGGCACACTTCAATACGTTGCGAGTGGCTTGGCCGTCCAAAAGATTCTTCATTTCATGTTTGTATTTTTGCACTCGTTGTAATAGAGTCACAGGCTCCTGTGCTCCGTAGGAGGAGTCCGAATCGGAGTCGAGAATGGTGCTATCATTGAAGCTCTCGAACTCGGTGTTGAAGAATGAGTCGCTGCGGGACACTTTCTTGCCGGAATGGGCCAAGATCACGGAGCTCAGTTTGGCCAACTGCCGGGCCCGCATGGGCGGAGTTTTCCGAACCTCACAGTCGAGAAGGCTAGTGTTTTCATTGGGTAGAGCCATGTTCGGGAATGAGGAGTAGACGAGAATGTGAGTGTACATGTCACGTGACCAGGCAGATGCATCATACACCATCTAGACTAATCTTTGAATAATTAAATTTTTGAGTTTTTCGTAGATCACATACTTTACCTTCATCTACTTTACCTTCAGCTACTTCACCTATGTGTCTGCTACAATCAGTCGTTAGTCGTTCTATTATACGGGCGACACGCGCCTCATAAGCGTTTCAATCGTTAGTTGCCCAACCCTCTGCGGCTAGGGCCAAGAAGAAAGGCATTTTGGAATTATTAGTCTTCTTGGTTGCTCACACTCTGAGCCTACTCCTCGTCTCCGTAGCCCACAATATCCTTGAAGAGCTGGGCGCATGGCACTGAGGCCCCGAGCTTGGCACACAACAAGAAGACTCCGCTCAACTTGCGGTGCAACGAGTAAGTTTCCTCGGGAGGCGGCGACAACCGCTGGTTCAACATCAAGCCGATGTTGTCACGCACACGGTCGGTGATTGTTTGTTTGCTGAAAGAAAAGAGCTTGGAGTGTTCGTTGGGCACGAAGGCCTCTGCCAACACCATCACCAGGTCCACGTGGGCCTTGGTCATCAGAGGCGACTCCAAGCCTGTCAAGTAGCCCAAGATCTTGGAGTAATTCTCCACAGCCTTGCGGTCGCCTCTCACTGCTGCACGCAACACCTCCACGTAGTTGTCAACAAAGGTATCGTTGAAGTCTCGAGCAGCACCAAAGTCAAGAAGCTCGATTTTTTTTGTGTCGTCATTGTATAAGAAGTTGGCCCAGTTGGGGTCGGTTTGCATGAACTTGAATTCTTTGAGCTCCTTCAAGCAAAGGCGCATGATATTGGTGGCGATCCAGTTCTTTGTTTCTTGGTCCCAGTTGCCCTTGACAATCTCCGTACCTTTCATTTTCTCCATGGTCAAGACGTGCTCTCCACACATGTTGTGAATGACACGAGGTACTTCGAACACCGGGTCGTCTTTCAACAACTCCCGGAACCGGATCAAGTTCTGGGCCTCCCGGATATAGTCACACTCCCATTTAAGCTCCACGCGCGCATTTGCTATGGTTTTATCGAGGAAGAGACCCGGGGGTAAAATGGACAGGGCAGTCAAGAGCAAAAGAAGGTTATTCAAGTCAGAGTCGATGGAGTCTGCAACACCGGGGTATTGCACCTTGACCACAACAGGAGTCAAATTCTCAGTCACGGCATCGTGCACCTGGCCAATTGAAGCAGCAGCAAAAGGGACGTCCTGGAACAGCGTAAAGTTGCGAGAGCGCCATTCCAGGCCCAACTCGGCCAGCATCACCTTCTCCAACTGCAGGAGCGGCATGTAGTGGGCCAGGTTCTGCACGCGCAACAAGATCTGCTGAATCTCAGCAGGCAAAAGCGACAGGTCCTGGAAAGAGAGCATTTGGCCCACTTTCAAGGCAGCGCCTCTCATTTGCGAGAACTTGCGAGCCATGCGCTCGATATTGGACGGACTAAGGAAAAGACTCTTGAGAGTAATATCACTCTTGTTACCCAGAGCATATTGCTTGAGGCCATGAGAAGCGGCACTGAGGCCCATCCCAGCGGCTAACGAGCCGTAGTGGAAGATTCTGGCCAACCGGGTGGTAGGAACCACGCTCAGCGACATGACAAAATCGGGGCTATCCTTCAAGCCAATAGTCTTTGGCTTCAACTTGGCCTTGGATTTTTTCTTCTTGTGTTTCACCTGGTCCTCCACAAACACGGTCTTGGTGGCGTAGTGGCGAGTCTGCATAACAGAGCCCAAAGGTTTTGGCCCCAGGGCGTTGAGCCCCACGTTTTGAAGCCCGCTTTGGAGCCCCCCATTTTGAGGTCCGTTTTGAAGCCCCAGGGATGATTGCATCTGAACCCGTACACCTTCCCGGCCCCTTTGGGCGGCATTCTGTAGCGAGTCCCACATCTTGGTGTTGGGATCATGGGCCTTGAGCAGACTGGATATGAAGGAACTGGTATACCACGAGGAGGCATCGTGTAGCAAGACGTTAAGCGAGCGGCCGGCAACTGAGCCTGCAGCCGAAGCCACAACCGCCGCTTCGTAGAGAGATTTTCCGAAAGACATCAGCGTAAACGAACGCAGAGGAGGAAGAAGAAAAGCGTGGGTGGTTCTGGTGGGGGAGCGTGTAGCAGAAGATGCGACTTCGCACAGGCGGAGAAAAAGAAAGAATGAAGCGAAAAAAGTGTCGCGGCTCGATGCAACGCACGGCGGGCCGCGTCCAGGGCCCATTGCAGAGGAATCTAGAAAAGGAAGACCAGAGTGGGGGAAATAAATATGAAACGTGGGGGACCCTGTGATCCGACACAAACAGAAAGCCTTTTGTGGCCGGTGGCAAATTCGCAAAGTGTATAAATAGTGGTGCTTCCGCTGGTGGTGGTGTTTTTTGGCGGTGCTTGTTTCTTGGCTGTCCACGACTGTCTATAGATTATGATTGTCTGTTGAGCGCACAATAGAATAGGCGCACCATAGATTGGGCGTACTGATTTGGGCGTGCTATAGTTGAGCGCACTATAGATTTGGGGCACACTTGCCGAGTCGGTCATTCGCAGAACACTCAAGGAACATGACATATATTGAATCAGGAAACTGGAATACTGGAATGCTGGAATGTCTGAAATGAGTCTGGATATTCTGCAGGCTCATTCCAACAGTATATTAATCCTGCACGGTTTTACTAGCGTTTCTATGAACTTCTGATTTTGGTGGTGGACGGACTTCCTCAGTGCATTTTGCTTTGGGGCGCGCGGGCTCATAACCCCCGCAACTATATACTGGCGCAGGCGGTGCTGGTGCAGTGTTACGAGCGTGTGCCGCGGGGTAATGGAGGACTGCAACACGTGCGCACTCTCTTATCTACCTCGGGCTTGCATGTAGTAGTTGTCTTCTCTATGACTAATACTCCACTATTCTGTTGCTATAGAAATCGTAGTCGGACTGCAGACAGTTACCCAACATTCAAACAAATCTAAGAGTAAATCATGCAACATTTAAACAAATCTGAGACGTAACTCATACTGACCTGAAACTCCTTGAAACTTGAAACTACTTGGAGTTGTCTGGTGCACTGGACTTCCACCAGCGCACCCACTAATCCGAGGTCTGATCCGCAGTAATCATTCTTTCTAAAATTAGCACAAATCTGCACTCACTAATCTCTTGTACTATACTATACTATACTAGACACTATACCATGCTATGCTACACACTATACTACACACTATATTGTACTGTACCATACTACTGTACCATACTACTGTACTACTACTGTACTACTACTGTACTACTACTGTACTACTACTGTACTACTACTGTACTACTACTGTACTACTACTGTACTACTACACTACTTTTTCTAATATATAGTAGCAATTTAGAAGATCTGAATAAGCAATCCATAGTAAGCCCTGAGCTTATAGGTGCCAGTCAGATTGATATTGCAGTCAGAAACAATGACACTCTTTCTGCTCATACGAAAAAGAACAGTAGCGTCGAGTTTCTGGGCTGGCTTTTGCCTAAAAAAAACTAAGGCCTTTGAATTGTTTTGATCCACTTCTGTAAATTCCTTAGGAGAAATTGCTCCAATCTCGACTATGGTATTGTTTCCTCGCAAGATTGACATATTAGTAACTTCGTTCTGAGAAACACAGTCAGTTGTGTTACCCACAGTCGTCTTTCTTTGGCTCAGTGAGCACTCTTCGAGAGGCCACACATATCTGAATTTATATAACGTTGTATTTCCAACAGAATAGGAGTTTGACACTTCACAATAAGCTTTGTGCTCGGAGTCGGTGGATGACTGCTATTACTACCATCACTAATATGTGAATAAATATTACTTGCTAGTGCACTTTACTTCTTGGAACCCTCTGACTCTACTGGTGACGAAGAATACCAAAGTTCATGGACCAACAAAGATAGTGACGAATGAAGTTTAAATGGACTAGTGAGAACTAATTCTTAGTGCGCATACAAGTGATAAGATAGTATGGAATAGTGAGCACTAGTGAAAACACCATGGACAAATGGCGAGATTAGATAATATGGAGACTGGGTTTAGTACTGCACTACACTACAATGTGCTACACTACACTACACTACACTACACTACACTACACTACACTACACTACACTACACTACACTACACTACACTACACTACACTATACTATACTTGTTAGACTCTTTAGCACGTTTGTTACCTACACTTCATCTCGGACTCTCTGAGTCACCTTGGAAAATGCCTAAATACAATATTCCTCTTTTACACGTTTACGAAGAGCGTTTGAAGACTCAGCCGACTTCCTCAGACCCTTTTCCGTCGTTCTTTACTGCCACTGTCACTTGCACAGGCCAAGTTGAAGATTCTAACAATACAATATGCACTCACCATAGACTCTAGACATTATACACCATGATGTTACTGTAACTTATAGCGTCACTATATCAGGACTTTGCGCTGTAGTATTACTATAGACCGCGAAATAGATCAGAGTTGAGGATTTATGTCCTGGGTCTCGAGTAACCTTCGACTACTTATCGGCCATTACTATGACCACAAGCCATAGAGAGCCTCAAATCCCCTCCAAATTCATTCTCTAACTATGGTTCTTTTTATATGAAATAAAATGAGGACTACGATTCGTTTTACATAAATGATATGTGAACTACTGCTCGTTTAATATTGAATGGAAATTTGATACAGTTCATGGAGCTAGTCATGTGACTATGTATAATCATTGAACACGTTCATTGCAGTATCATGTTATCACGTGTTAGAGATACTGTAGATAACGCCTTCATATAGGTTTCCAAAGGTTTCGGTATCCGATCCAATGACAATGGTATGTGGTGCCATCAAGCTGTAACACCATAAAATTAGAAAACTCAAGAACTCACACCCACTTAATTGGACTTTTTTGCAATTACCAGGCCATGGACCCGTTCACTAAATACATCTAAATGGGAGCATGTTGCAATAAACACGTCGAAATGTATTAGTATCGGCTTTTGCAATGCTCTATTGGTATTGGCTTGATTTAAACAGTTGCTTTGGCCCGTTGACCAACGAAGTTTTTCCTAGGTTCATGGATAAGACAGTGTGGTACAATATCTAAGCCTTTTCCCCCAAGAAATCTATAGACTGGGAGTAGTGAAGTAAGTAGTCAGGAGTTGTAAGAGGAAGTCTAGAGTAAGAGTACGCACGGTGGTCTAGCCAATCGTAAGATAAATAAGAAATAAGATGAACAAGATAAAGACAAACAAGATAAAGACAAACAAGATAAAGACAAACAAGATAAAGACAAACAAGATAAAGACAAACAAGATAAAGACAAAGACAAATAAGACATATGTCAGATCCACCATATATGGTCCTTTATCTATTGAGGTGTTGTGAAGTCTCTCTGCCTGTTACTAACAAAGACCATTTTTAAGGCCTTTTTACTAGCCCTCTCCCAACCATCTTCCCGCCCTCCCTCTCTTGAAAACTTCTATAAACAGCTCAGATTTCTTCCTTGCGGAACCATCAACGAATAAAGATAACTCAGTACTTCACGTCACAAGAAGAATCTAACATACTAAAAATGATATAAATAAGACATATTGAAAATAAGACAAATACGATAAATAGAATCCACTACAAATTACTAAAAATCTTATAAATAGACAAATAAGAAATTGCAAGATTTACAAGAATGATTTAAATGGTGGTGTGCGACAGATATCACTGGTGGAATTACTTCTCATCACATGGTCAAGTGAAAATACTACACATACGAAATAGTCAAAAAAACACTATCTATTATTTAGTCTCTAGAATACGTGTCTACTTCTAAAGTACCACTATATCTTTTTTTTTTGTTTCAATCTTGAGTTTTCTGGAGTCCAGTATGGTAGAGGCAGTGGCCTGCACATACCCACGCGATGAGATAAATCTCCGTCCCACAACATCTTCCTCACTAATGGCCAAGGAAGACAAGAAGAAGTACAAGAAGCAAAAGCTCCAGGACTCTGTGGCCGAGACCGTGGCCGAGAATGCAGAGGAAAGTATGAAGACCCATGCCCATGACGAGGCCCCTCCCAAGATGGAGGTGCACGATGATGGAGAGTTCAACCCATCGCAGAGGTTCAAAACGACCGCCGCCATTGCGCAGAAATTGGAGGATAGCAAAAATAACCCTTTCACAGGAAGAAAGTTCAGCCAGAACTATGTGGATATCTTGAGAACAAGAAGAGATTTGCCTGTGCATGCGCAAAGAGACGAGTTCTTGAGGATCTTCCAGAGCACCCAGATCATGGTGTTTGTGGGAGAAACCGGATCGGGAAAAACAACCCAGATCCCGCAGTTTGTGCTCTATGACGATATGCCCCACCTCAATGGAACCCAGGTCGCCTGTACGCAGCCCAGAAGAGTGGCAGCTATGTCGGTGGCCAAAAGAGTGGCTGATGAGATGGATGTGGAGCTCGGAGAAGAGGTGGGTTACTCCATCCGGTTTGAAAACAAAACCTCGCCAAAGACCATCCTTAAGTACATGACCGATGGTATGTTGTTGAGAGAGGCCATGGAGGACCATACTTTGGCCCGCTACTCGTGTATTATCTTGGATGAGGCGCACGAAAGGACCTTGGCCACGGATATCCTTATGGGATTACTTAAGCAGATCACGCTAAGAAGACCCGATTTGAAGATCATTATTATGTCTGCCACCTTGGATGCAGAGAAGTTCCAGAACTACTTCAACGGGGCTCCTTTACTTGCTGTTCCTGGCCGTACTCACCCGGTGGAGATCTACTACACCCCCGAGTACCAGAAGGATTACTTGGACGCTGCCATCCGGACCGTGTTGCAAATCCACGCTACTGAAGACCAGGGAGACGTGCTTTTGTTTTTGACTGGTGAAGAAGAGATTGAGGACGCATGCAGAAAGATCCAGTTGGAGGGAGATGAACTCGTTAGAGAACAAGGCTGTGGGCCAATCAAGGTGTACCCGTTGTATGGATCATTGCCTCCTAACCAGCAACAAAAAATCTTTGAGCCTGCTCCAGAAAACCATAAGCCCGGTGGAAGACCCGGCAGAAAGGTCATTGTATCCACCAATATTGCAGAGACTTCGTTGACCATCGATGGGATTGTTTATGTGGTGGACCCTGGGTTTTCTAAGCAAAAGGTCTACAACCCCCGGATCCGGGTGGAGTCGTTATTGGTGTCTCCCATCTCCAAGGCTTCGGCCCAGCAAAGAGCAGGTAGAGCAGGGCGTACGAGGCCCGGAAAGTGTTTCCGTCTTTACACCGAAGAGGCATTCAAAAAGGAGCTTATTGAGCAACTGTACCCCGAGATCTTGCGGAGCAACTTGGCGTCTACAGTTTTGGAATTGAAGAAGTTGGGCGTGGACGACTTGGTGCATTTCGACTTCATGGACCCCCCAGCCCCAGAAACCATGATGAGAGCCCTTGAGGAGCTCAATTACTTACAATGTCTCAGTGATGAGGGAGACTTGACTGCCTTGGGACGGCTTGCATCCATCTTCCCCTTGGACCCCATGTTGGCAGTGATGTTGATTGGGTCGCCAGCGTTCAAGTGCTCAGAAGAGATCTTGACCATCGTAGCCCTTCTATCCGTGCCCAATGTGTTTGTCAGGCCCGCAGCAGCCCGCAAGAGAGCCGATGAGATGAAGATGGCCTTTGCTCACCCTGATGGAGACCACTTGACGTTGCTCAATGTGTACGAGGGCTTCAACTCCGACGACGCCTACAACGTGGGAGTGCACCAGTGGTGCAGGGACAACTTCTTATCGTACCGGTCGTTGCTCTCGGCCCGGAACGTGCGGTCGCAATTGGGCCGGATCATGGAGAGACATGACTTGGAGCTCAACAGCACAGACTTCGAGAACCCCCAGTACTGGGACAATATCCGCAAGGCTTTGGCCGCAGGATTCTTCATGCAAGTGGCCAAGAAGAAGAGTGGAAACAAAGGTTTTTTGACCATTAAGGACAATCAGGATGTGTTGGTGCATCCGCTGACGGTGTTGGCTAAAGAGGATGAGTGGGTGATCTACAACGAGTTCGTGTTGACGTCCAAGAACTACATCCGGACCGTGACCAACATCAAGCCGGAATGGTTGGTGGAGTTGGCCCCCAAGTACTACAACTTGGACCATTTCTCTAAGGGTGACGTCAAGCTTTCTTTGGAGCGAGTGATTGCACGGGTGGAGTCCATGAAAAAGATCAAGAGTGGTAAGTGAACGTGGGGAGGAGAAAAAGATTGGTATGCTAATAGTCCAACATCATGAAATCAAGTTGTACTAAAGCATCTCTCATTCCATTCAATAAATAGCAGATAAACAGTTTTCTCGGATGCTAAAGAAGATGCTCATTTCTCATCGTACATTTCATTCTGAATCCAAGGGGTCTCCTCCCATTGACTGGAAAAGTATATGACAAAAGAAGTCTCGATATCATATGCAGTTTATGCTCAGAATGATTCGAAAAAAATATGGAAACTTCTTATATTCGAAGGTCTCTGGAGTTGCTTATAATTATTTGTAACAGTGCTCCTAACCATTATTAAAGTGCTCCATACCCATTCATTACTATACCCATTCATCACTATACCCATTCATTACTATACCTGTTTATTATACTCTTTGCATTCTATAGTTCACAGTCTTCTTGTATTACCGGATAGTATCACTCCAGGTTAATCATAGGAGCCTGATACATTTATAAGACTTGCTGTTTCATGAAGAATGTTTCAATAGATTAAAGTTGATGATTTACTCGCGGTGGTGGCAATAGTTAGTAGCATAACACAATAGCACCTGGGGAAGTAGTAAATAGTTGTTCCTATTGTTGATAAAAAGGAGAGAGAAGTTAAGTGTGAAATGTTAAGTGTGAAATGTTAAGTGTGAAAGTGAGGAAGTGGAAATGGGAGGAAGTGGGTGAGGTGAAAGTGAGGTGAGTGTTAGAAAAAGTTCCACTCTATACCGGTACATATACTACTAAAATACTGCTGTAATTTGAAAACTTGATAGGGTAGAGATGTAGTATAGAACCATAGCGAAACAGTATGTAGTAGTATAAGTAAGAATCATATTATGTAAGGATTACTGTTTCACACCGTCTACAGTGATAAGGTAGCATACTCTCATGGATAGACATTTTGCTCTAACTGTGCATAGAATAAGACATTTTTGAAAGACATTGATTCAAGAGTCACTTTACGTTCTTACCTCGACATCTCGGAATGGTTCGCTCCCCATAAAGACAACCTTGATCACAAACTTCCATTGTAAGTAAAGTTCAGTAAGGAGAGAAAGTAGTGAAGGAGTGAGAAAAAAGGTATGGTCGGTGAGAAAAAGTATGGTGGTAGGTGAGAAAGTGTTGGTAAGGAAAAGAGTGAGGAAGTGAGCAGGTCAGGAAAGAGAAGTGAGAAATGAAATATGAGAAATGAAATATGAGAAATGAAATATGAGAAATGAAAATATGAGAAATGAAAATATGAGAAATGAAAATATGAGAACTGAAAATATGAGAACTGAAAATATGAGAAATGAAAATATGAGAACTGAAAATAAGTGAGAAATGAGAAAGTGAGAAATGAGAAAAAGTCAGAGAATGGGGTGGGACAATAAATTGAGAGTGCGACTGCGCGCATGGAACCACACTGGAGAATGAATGCGCTAAGGCCTCTCTTATCCCGCACAGACCCTTGTTCTCAGTGTAAAGCTTATCTCCAGCGGTGATTCCAGATCCGATCCACCCATGATTTGTGTATGCTTTACTCCTGATCCTCTCCTGATCCACTCATTACTCCTGATCCAGTTTAAAATCGGTTCATACTGGAGATACACTTTTCTATCACGCTATTAGTTCTGATTTTGGCATTTCTTTTTGCATGTCTGTCATGTTCTGTATAGCTTTTTTCTCATGGACTTTTCTCTTGGACTTTTCTCATGGATTTTTCTCATGGACTTTTCTCATAGACTTTTCTCATAGACTTTTCTCATAGACTTTTTTCTGCTGGGTGACTTTCCGTGCGTGCGCTTTTTCGTGCCGTGGTGTGCACTAGTTTCTGTCTCAGGGCAGTGCCGAACAAAGCTATACAAAGCTATGTGCACACGGTGGATGTGTTATGTAATGTGTAGGGGCATGATTAAGAGATTGGGGTCTAATTGTCTAAATTCTAGTCTGTGCAAAAGTGGAATTTATCCTTTGTAGCTTGTATATTTTACTAGTGTATCGAGCTGGTCTAATTGCCTAATTTGTCTTGTGATCTGGGATGTTTTAGTCTTCATGTTCCTTCGGCATTAGGCTTCGGTGCACCGTGAGATTTAACCTTCATTGTACCTTCGCAGGAAATAGTGTTTCAGGGATGTCTCAGGAGTGTTTCAGGAGTGTTTCAGTTCTCCCCCAGCTACAACCCAACACATTTCAAGAAGCACTCGTCCCAGATTTACCACCATACAGCCGGCCTGAAACTGGCTCATCCCACGCTTCATAACCATTGCCTCGCAGCGTCCGTGGTGGCCATGCGCAGCTTTTTTTATGTAGCCCACCATAACATGCTCAGAAAAGGTGAGTGCGTCGTGTTGAGATGCGGTGCAGGCCGGAGTGCACGCAGGACTCGTCAAACTACCCTCCACGGTTTCATAAGTGTTTCGAGTCTCGCCGCCCACGCCCTTCTCTTTTGCACTGCCTAAGTTAGTTGTCTTGTTTCAGACCCCGATATTGTTTCACACTTTCCCTTTGTGACTCCTATTATATAACCTCTGGCATTTCTGGCCTCTCTCTCGTTTTTTTCTTCCGCAACCCAGATCCCCTTCGCTTTCCAAAACTATCGCCATGGGTATTCTTGTTTCTCGCTTGTTCAAGAACAGGGAGATGAGAATCTTGATGTTGGGTCTTGATAACGCTGGTAAGACCACCATCTTGTACAAATTGAAACTTGGCAAGACCTCCAAGACCGTGCCCACTGTGGGGTTCAACGTGGAGACCGTTAAGCACAAGAACGTGTCGTTTGCCGTGTGGGATTGTGGTGGACAAGAGAGAATCCGTCCCTTGTGGAGACACTACTTCACCGGTACGAATGCGCTTATCTACGTGGTGGACTCGTCGGATATTGCCCGGTTGGACGAGTCCAAGAAGGAGTTGATGAGAGTCATCAACGATAAGGAGTTGACCAACTGTTTGTTGATTGTGTTAGCCAACAAGCAGGATGTTGCTGGTGCCATCAAGCCCAAGGAGTTGATTGACCGTTTCCAGATGAACTCGCTTAGTGGCCAGCACACCTGGTCGGTGATTCCAACCATTGCTATTGATGGTACGGGGTTGGGAGAAACTTTGAACTGGATCTCCAGTCACTCTAAGTAAAAAGCCACGCCAAAGGTGATGTCAATACCTGCTACTGACTCTCATACTGGTTATGAAAGAGCACTGCTCAAAACCTAATAACACATAGAATTACACTATTTTTCACTGATTCCTGTATCTGCGCCTTGTTATGCTGTATGGTCTTCGGCGTGGTCTCCTGTATGGACTGCAGTGAGGTCCATAATAACGAGCCATTATGTTCGCTTAAACTATCCGAGTGCCGTGTTCATTTAATGACCGTTAGACCCTGGTATTATTTTGCATTGTTTTCAGCTAGTTATTGATAAATAGAAAAAAAGGGGGGGTTCACTGGCCCCAAACCGACACTTCGCCCGTTTCCTCTCCGAAATATGCCTTTTTGGCCAACTTAGTGAAGAGCCCAGTCTCTACAACACCCACCAACTGTTTGATCTTCAAGTGCAAAGCCTCCGGATCGGCAATGGCGCCAAAATGAGCATCGATCAAGAAGTTATTGTTGTCGGTGACCACCGGACCGGCCTTGGCCGAGCCTCCCAGTCTCAAAGTCACCTTCTGGGCGCCCATTTTCTGCAAATCCAACGTCACCTTGGCATAAGCATTGGGCACAATCTCCACCGGCACGCCCTGGGTCCATTCGGTGCCCAAGGCCTTGGACTTCTTGCGGTAGTCCGCAACGACTATGAGTGCGCGAGAAGCAACCGCCACCAACTTCTCCTGGAAAAGACAAGCACCTCCGCCCTTGATCAAATTTAGGTTTTCGTCACACTCATCGGTGCCATCAAAGGCAATGTCCACTTCAGGAAACTGTTCGATGGAGCCCAAGGTGAGCCCATTGTCTATGATAAGCTGTTTCAGCTGGAACCCCGTGGGGATACACACAAACAGGCTCTTGTTCTGGAGCTGGCCCAACCGCTCAGCGACGTACACCACAGTGCTTCCGGAGCCAACACCCACCACCTTGGCGTTCTGGGGGAAGTTTTCGTCGACCGCCTTGTAGGCAGCTAGTTTTTTTGCGTTTTCGATGGGAGGAGCCATGGAGAAAAAGCGTATGGCGCTGAGGTTGGTGCAGAGCAGAAGGCGTGGGAGGGAAGACGTCAGGCAGTACCGGGCGAGCGACATGTGGGGAGGAGCGACTACCGCGAGCTCCCATATAGGCTCGTTATATGTAGGCAGAAAACCCGGGCAGAAAACTTCGGCAACCCTCCACCTCCACAGCAACCATCTCCAGCAATCAAGTGATTACTCTAGAGTGGTGGAAGGAAGTGGGTATTGGTACTGGATATACTGGTTTTAGAAATTACTGGGTATACTGGAATTTACTATGAGTGGAGTGGAAATAGTGGAGTTAGGTGGGTGAATTGGGTGAGGTCTCAGTTGCGAAGTCGGCGAGGGCTCTGCATTGTCTGCGATGTCTACAATGTATTTGCTGAGCAGTCACCAGCACTGGCACAGAGTAATTACTGTATATTGGATTAGTTGGCCACACACACCTTGAATTTCGGCCAAATTAGGAACGATGCAAGTTGTTTCAAGCGTGTTTCAGAATATTCCTTTAGTTGAGATGAGTCCTTACGACGTGAGTCAGTGATGATTTTATTTTCTATTTTTTCTTCTGATTACACAAAATAGCACCAGGGAATGTTCCAGAGAATGCCAGTACTAAAAAGAAGTAGGGTGTAGAGGTCATGCCTTATACCAGTGACTATTTTTTTGGAAAGGTTTTTTTAGATACATGGAAAGATCGGTATGGCATATGCACTCAAATCTCACTCACTGAAGTCTCACTCACTGAAGTCTCACTGCTCACTGTTCGTGCTCATACAGTGTTTTTCCAAACTATTCAAACCAGCTCGCCAAAATGTTTCAAACTACACTTGCAAAATTAAACAACCAATAATTCGAAGAGTTTCGTACTTATGACTTGAAAATTGCTAAGGATCAAAGATTGGAAATAATCTGATTATGTGAATTCTCTATTAAATCTTAAAAACAGTAACATTTTGAAATATTGGTTTGTTGAAGTTTCCTAATGAGTTTGAAACATTTTGGCCAGCTGGTTTGAATAGTTTGGAAAAACACTGTATACGCACCCACTTTTTCTCATTCTACGCATGCACGTCTACTCTATATACTGTACTCTATACTGTACTTTATACTGTACTCTATACTGTACTCTCTACTGTACTCTCTACTGTACTTTATACTGTACTTTATACTGTACTCTACATGCCCCTGGTCTATGAAGCACCCTGGATGAAATAATTAATGAAGCGATAGTTGTATGATATTGATTGGGACTCAGACCAGAAATCCTACTGTGCATCAGACCAGTAGACCAGTAGACCAGTAGCGTATCACACAATATACAAGATAGTATATAGAGATGAGACTACCCGTATCAATCATTTACTACCAGATGTAACCACCGAATATTGACTTCTTTACCACTAGTTGGGCTTGAATCCGGGACTATACTCCTTCAGTATCTCCGGATCTGCATACAAGTAATGCTTCACATCTTGTTGAAACCAAAAGCCCTGCCTAAAATACTGTGAATATGTATAGCCTTGGACTCCTTCTAACTCGCAATAATTACACACTATTCTATGCACCAATATTCACCAATGACACACCATTCAATTTCTCACATCACACCAATTGCCATATTTTATTACTCACGCCAGTTGCACTATTCTTTCATTCACATCAATTACACCATTCTCACACTACTTCATCATTCACATCAATTAAACTATTCTCACACTATTCTATTATTCTTGGTGGCCATATGTATATTTAAGAAATTGAATTTTATCTTAGTATTGTATGTTAGATTCTGGTTACGTCCGGTACTCTGTTTACCATGTTCATTCGCCAATGATCTTCAAAAGGAAAAATCGGAGCTGCTTATATAACTTTTCAAGAGAAGGAAAGGCTTGAGTAGAAGGCTGAATAGAAGGCTGACTAGAAGGCTGACTAGAAGGCTGACTAGAAGGCTGACTAGAAGGCCTTATACAATAGTCATTGTTAGTATCAGGTAGAGGCTTCATAATACCTCAGTAGGTCGAGCACTACCTATGGTGGATCCAACATTATACAGTATTCTATTCCACTTCTTTTTTATTTGGGGCGCTTCTGGTGTAGTAGTATGGGTGCAACACAGCCAAATCAGTAGATGCAGATGGAGATATTATATGCCATGTTTCGTATATCTTTTAAGGTTTTGAGGTTCATAAAGTAGGTTCAGGTTAGTATGAACTTCCACATTGTCATGTTATTTTACCGCATAATATCGTTCTTTATATCAACGTTATTACCGTGCTATGTATAACAACACATAGACATAGACATCAAAATACACATGACCTTTCCAATTGGATCATGGTAGGTAACTTTGGTTTTATGTATCCTCTTGTCTGATTGGTTACTTGTGGATTACGGATGAAGAAAAGATTCATCTCTATTTGAACCAGCATTACTATTATACCCTAATGTGGTGCTGGTATACCCTATTCCACTGGTAGTATATTCCACATAGTAGTATTCCATAGTATAGTAGCAGTCAGAAACTCATAGCTTACCAAATACGGTAATATTAAAGATAGAATTAATCCAGTTTTTGATTGGCCATGGTTTGTTTGATTGAACATAGTCATCATTAGGATGCACCATATGTTACATTAATATGCAACCTGAGGCTTTAACCTGTATATGCAAAGATTTACGCTTGTAACTGCTTATTAATTGGCTGGACTGTTTCCAGGAATGTTAATACTAAGCGGTACAATAGCACTAGGTTATTTGATTGGCTACTCTACGTAGGAAGTCTCCCAATTAGTTCGAAGTTTAAGCATTTGGCCCCTTTGTTATAGTATGAAGTCTTATGCACACTGCAATAGTGTGTACTTGTGATAAGTATATGATAGACTACACAGTAGTCACTAGACAGAGTGGTAGCATGGAGTAGTATATACTATACAGAGTAGTATAGACTATAGACACAGACTAAAAAAGAGGGACACTAGTACCTGTGGGCAGTAGTAAGGAGTATGAGTATACCTTGCTAGGTATCCTAGTAGGACTTCAAGTGCTGGTATGGAGTAATTTGAGTGGTAAATACAGGATTGAATAGACATAGATGGAAGCATACAGATATTCATCTGCTAGATAAAGATAGAGAGACATAGAGAGAGGTACTTATGTTGTGAGATACAGAATTTAGGTAATGATAGATTTAGAATGGGTTACAAAAAAGGCAAAAATGTTATGTATATGAATTAACCAGTGTTAGATCCAAGATGCGTGGAATATAACCCATGTAGGGATTAAGCTCACGTGCCCAGTTAATCGGGAACCGATGCTACTACGCCCCTTTCGAGTTCACCGTTACTACACCCCTTCGGCTACCTTCCGGCCGAATATTTTATGGTGGCCAATTCCTCATCCTGAGGATTCATCAACAATGTAGTTTCGAATATGCAATTTACGTGCTTACAAGAATCTTACATTCAGCAGGAAATAAAATTAGATATCCAAATGGATAAATAAATTACATCTTCAGAAATAAAAACTTTGATTCACAATGATTGTTAGACTCCGGTTAGGTCGCTGGTACATATCAGGCGGAGAGGCTTAGTAATACCTCAATAGGTGGAAATACCTTTGGTGGATCTGACAGTGATGGTTTGCTCTATAATCCCATTGTTATTACAATAAAATACTAAAGTTTATAAAATATCACGCAAAGGTTTATATATTTTATCTAATAGAATAGATAATGCTGAAATTATAAGTATATTTTTATTCTCTAGGTGTTATGTTCTTTGATACATTTATGCCTTACTAACACTTTGCTCGTTGATGGTTCCTCAAGGAGAGGAACCGGAGAGGCTTATATAACTTTGAGAGAAACGTGGCATTCAAAAAACTCTCCACTAGAACAATGGTAAGTAATGTTCTAGAATATTGACATAGTGTTTGCAGCGATCATTTTTACGATCGGACAGAGTAGCCTTCACAATACCTCTATATCTATATCCAGGGCCCTGTCTATGGTGGATCTAACACTCTAAGGAAGATACCTAACACTCTAAGGAAGATTTATTTTTGTAAAAAGAATTTACATCATTATTAGTAATTGCAAAATATACAATTTTATAACATTATATATATAGACCATATCTTCATTTACCTAGATGTACGAACAGACTGGTCTTGTGGAGTAGTGAGTGGAAACAGTCACAAGGGTCACGTGCGCCACTGGGAACTGAGGGCCGCACCATAGTGTACGCGCACCAGGCACTCGCACCCAATTCCCTCGCAGCGCACTGGACTAAGGCTGCGGGCCGCGTGTGCAGGCCCAGACGTTTTTTCACTTTGGCATTCGCACCATCAAAAAAAAAAACCCTCCTAAAAATTTTCCTTCTTCAACACACATCGACAATCATCCATCATGTCTGCCGCCAACAAGATCTTGTCAGAGAACCCAACTGAATTGGAGTTGCAAGTTGCCCAAGCTTTCATTGACTTGGAGGGCCAATCCGACTTGAAGGCCGAGTTGAGACCTTTGCAATTCAAGTCCATCAAGGAGTTCGATGTCAACGGAGGTAAGAAGGCCTTGGCCATCTTTGTGCCAGTTCCATCTGTCCTTGCTTACAGAAAGGTCCAAACCAGATTGACCAGAGAGTTGGAGAAGAAGTTCCCTGACAGACACGTTGTGTTCTTGGCCGAGAGAAGAATCTTGCCTAAGCCAGCCAGAAAGTCTAAGTTGCAACAAAAGAGACCTCAATCCAGAACTTTGACTGCTGTCCACGACAAAATCTTGGAGGACATGGTCTTCCCAACTGAGATTGTTGGTAAGAGAGTCAGATACTTGGTTGGTGGTGAGAAGATCCAAAAGGTCTTGTTGGACTCCAAGGACTCCTCTGCCGTCGACTACAAGTTGGAGTCTTTCTCCCAATTGTACGGTAAGTTGACCGGTAAGAAGGTTGTTTTCGAGATCCCAGGTGAATACTAAACGTGCCTCTGTTCTTTTTCAAAAACCTCCATCTTTCCCCCGGGGATGCCTTTCTTGTGTTTTTAGTGTACTGGGCCGGTGCATTCCTCCCGTCATGCTTCTAGCGAATACTTTGACAAATACTTAATTTGGTATTTCTCTTATAAATAACTAACGATATTTATATGTAGCTGTTTCTCTTAGATTTTCCGCACGTATGCTGTGGGGAACATGCCTTTTGCTCCGTTCAACTCTCCCTCGCTCCATCCACTTCCGTCCGTGTCGTCTTGCGTCAAGATCACCCTGTCTCCCACTTGCAAACTCAATTCATTGTCTTCGCCTGCCGTATAGTCGTAGAGGGCCTCCACATACTGCACCTTGCGTGCTCCTCTCTTGGGTGCAACCGAAGGGCCCTTTTTCTTCCCTCCACTGGATGATTCGTGCATTTGTAGGTAGCTGGTGGGCACTAGACCTTCGCCTGATGCTCCACGCACCATGGTCCATCCGGACCCGTCATCTTCCTGCACAACTTCCAACTCCTCGTGTTGTCTGATAGTTGTCTCGTCGTCTCCGGCTGCTTCGTATGGGTACAATGCCACGGCACCTGCGCCTGAAGACTGGGTGTTTGTAGAGGCTCCAGTTTTACTTCTCCGCAAACTAAAGATTCCTCCTAGTTTGGTACCCTGCGAGTTGCTGGTGATGTTGCTGGTCACTGTATGTATGGACTGAGCATCATGGTGCTGCTCAGGCTCAGCAGTCTTCTTGCTGCTCTTGAGGAAACCAAACTTGGACTTCTTCTCCTTGCGTGCCTCATGGTAGGTCAAGTCCTGGTCGCCGGCGAAGTTTTGGATGATTTCAATCTCTACCTCGCTCTTGACCCGGGCAGAATCCTCCTTCATGAACTTCTGCAACAACATAAGCGTTGCATCAAGCTTGGAGTCGAACTTAAGAGTAAGAGACTCATCGCTGGCTTTCCTCTGTTGAGCCACCTCCTCCAACTTCTCTTTGGCTGCAAGAGTAGAATCTTTCTGCACTGCATATGAGTTCAAGGTGGAGTTCAAGCGTCTCTTCAACTCCGTGAGTTCAGGTTCTTTGGTGACTAACGACTCGTCGTCGTGCCAGAAATCACAAGGAATAAAGTAAAAGTCTTGGGGCTCCTTCCATGCCACTGCGTTGTGTTTGATGAACATGGCCGTGTCCAATTTGGGGTTATTCTGGTCAATGGTGGAGTCAATAGTATGCAACAAGTCCTTGACTTTATCATTGGAGTTCCGCTCGATGATGGAGGCGTTCTTGAGCAACTTGTTCAAGATTCCCACGCGGCACTCGTTCAAGTCTTGGAAGTAGTCGAGCAATTCAGGCAAGTCCTGGAAATAGTACTTGTCCTTTAAGCGATTGGCAGTGCTCAACTTGATGAGGTAGTCGTTCTTGTGGTTGTTCATGTCGACCTTCTTTTCCTCCAACTTATGGGCGGTTTTCTCGCTGGCTGACTTCTCGGTCTTTTGCCGGGCACTTTCCGTGGCCTGGCACGTATGGTCATAGGCCTTCTTGGCCTTGGACACCTCTTCATCCAGGGCCTTTTTCTCTGACACCAAAAAGTCGTTGATGCCTGCAATTCTTGAACTGATCTTATTCAGCTTGATCTGCAACGCATTGAGGTTGGTACAGATCTTGGTTTGGATCTCCAGCGAAAAGTGGTCCCGTTCCTGCGCAATGGCTTCAGTCTGGGTCAAGACCTCGTTCCAGAGCACCACAGAGGCACTTTCTAGTGATCCAGGGGTGATCTGCGGCTCGTCTCCCACCGATAAGTGCGAGGACGACTTGGCCTTCTTGTCGAAATGGCGTTTGGTCAATTCTCGGAGCTTGGCCGCATAGTCCTTCTCAAGAGCAGCTCTCTCCTTGTAGAAATCCTCCAAATCCGAGAGCCAGCTGATGCCGTTGGCGATCCATTTGCTGGTGGGTTTGAATGCGTCTTTAAGTTCGTTGCCGATGGAGATTTCGTCCAACGACATTGGGGGTCTGGATGTGTTCGGCTGGTGTGGGGAAGGATGAGTGTTATGCTATGTTCATGCACACGAAACGGCGGGGAAGATACGTGGCTTAGAAGAAAAGTGTGCTTATATAATGTATCTCTTGGAGCTGCTCTACTATGGGCACTGGAGCTATGTGGTGTTGGGCAGGTGGAGTGGCTATGGTTATCAGGAAATGGTGGGCGGAGCGCGGGCCACTACTTATCCATGGCTCCTGCACCGAGCCTACCATCACCACTGCAGAAGTGAACACCACCAATCGCCAGAATGCCGAAATCAGAATGACTGACTTATTCTAAGGACTAAAATATAATTTGTTGAGTTATTGGAAAAAAGGGTATTTATAGGGATTGGATGTGGCAGGAATAATGCTGGTTTAGGGTTATGGGTGGTTGCTTGGAGTGCTCTGTTAATGCTGCCCTATGATTTATTGCTGCGAAATGGTTGCAGGCACTCCATACTAGTACCTCGTATCACTAATAAACCACACAATGAAAATGTTATTATTAAGTAGATAATGTGAAAATCCTAAGACTACGTCTTAAAACTGCTTCAATTGATAATTTTCACATATACGCTTTTATTTGGAACCTTTCGGGTGTACACTAGGATAAATGAGGATATATAATATCTACATCCGCTATGGGCAGGGCACTACCCATGGAGGTATTGTGAAGCTTACGTCGTCTGATTTCACAATGGCTCCTTAATGCCATCTCTTCAGTCACCATGGTACAAAGCACCAGGGTGGAATGTCATAAAACGAAGTTCCGGGTTATAATGTGATAAGCCCGAGATACTAGGATGGAATGTGAGAGTTTTTCCGGTCAAACTCAGGGAGTTTGGTTGACTAGGTGAGCCCGCTGACAACTACTTAAGTTGCTCGATTTCCTCTTTTTTGGGAATCATCAACCAACAAAAGTAACTTAGTGCATGAACGTTTCACAAGGATTATGATTAAGATTATATGCCATTAAATGGATAAAAGATACATATGAAAAAGATGGACATATGGAAATATAATATATCGCGATAAATTTCAATTATTAAATATACTAAAGTTGTGATGATCATAATGGAAATAAGTATAGGTGAAAATAATTAATAGAGATATATCCATATAAATAAAGGACTAAGTTAGCTAGAATATGAAAAGGAAACAAATAGACCGATAGTTCTAGAAAATTATTACAATAGGATTACATTCAGTCCACCAGTACACTCCTACACTGTACCAGTCCACCAGTACCCTACTAGGATTTCACTAGTTATACTGAACTCTACCCTCAGCAAAGAGAGACTTTAGTATTGTATGGAACTATGGAAATTCTCTTGTACAGATTTTTCCCTTTACATAGTGCACTGTGATTATTTGCAGGACTCGATTCTCTTGGTATACGACTTTCTGGACATCTACACTGTGTCTGAGTATAACAGTATACCATGTAGTTGCGAATGGCTCATTGAAATAGTTATCACTCTCGGTTATCGTTCATCAGCTCTCGTTCATCAGTTCTCGTTCTTTTTATAGGACCTTGCTACTTGGTATACTGCTGGCAATTCTAGGGCTAATTCATGCTTAATTACTGAGTCACCAAGAAAAGTCATCTTTCACCAGTAGACAACCCAACATTTGGTGATATATAATAACTTAACGAGCCGCAGCAAAAATGGCTTGAAGCTGGCATATGGTTCTTTTTAATTTCTGATAAGCTTTGGATGGAGGAAGAAGACCTACCATGGTTTCAATTAGTAATTGGGAAGAAGGGTTCGACTCCGGAGAGAAGCCCGAGAAAGGGCTACCTCTTCCATCATCACTATTCACACATTCACCAGAACACTATACTATTTCACTACCCATCATTCACTACCCACCCTCAATCTCTGTGCTCTTCCACTACCCTTTCAACCACCTGTAGGATTCTCTTACGGAAAAATATACAGTCCTCCTTGGCTTCACCTTTATACGGGAATCGTAATAGTTATTTTGGTTGCACTAAAGCTTATCATGCGTCACCCTAAAACTACACTACAGTACTATACACTAGTGTAGGTCTTACTCGTAAGAACACACTTAAGACTAACAATTAAGGTCTATCAGAGATTCTATAATGAGGATAAAAACTATTGTGCTACTGTTCTCATAGTAGGCCATTCACTATGCTAGTCATACTACCATTTATTGTGCTGGTCATACTACCATTTGTTGTGCTGGTCATACCAGTGTTTGAAATATTATGTGACCTGAGGCTCTAACCAAGGGTTATAAGCTTCTAACGGGCTTCTAAGTTAATCAGATCTTCCAGGAACGGTGACCTAACGATGACTGCATAATCTGCTCGTGTCTGCAGGACAAGAAAACAACATCAGTAGTGGACAACAAGATCAGTAGTCGAATGTGTCAGTTGGCGTATTGCCAAAGGATTCATACAATGGAGTCACTTTAGCAGTGACTCGGTTAGTTAAAAATGTATTAATGTGTTATTGTCCCCAAGCCCTCCCTCGCTTGGCTTCTTACCTTCTCCTGGTAATAATTCGTAATAGTGTACTGGTGTGCTTTCAAGGCTAGGCAAGAATGATAATTGATGACTGGATGTTGTAAAGTTCTTTCAGTAGAGAGCACCGATCAAAAATGCGCCTGGGGCATCATTAAATCACAGTGCCATGGGAGGAGAATCGCTTAAGAAGCCAAGCTACCAACAAGTAACAGCTCGGTCGAGTGCGACCGAGTAATTGTATTCGAGCAATGTTCGATGGACTAGTCAATAGCCCATCAAGTCAAAACTACTCAAAGTCAAATTTCACCAGCCAGTTGTTCTCCTGGATCCGTGAGTCCGTCAACCTCAAATACTTGGACATGGCATCGACCCTCTTTCGGAGTTTTGACGCATCAAGGTTGGACTTTTGCTTTATGGCTTTGGTGTTGTATCTGGGCAGGACATGTGCCCGTGATTGAAAAGACTTGTATCCCTTTATATCAGACATAAGCCTCTCTCTTTCAGCCAAAGCCTCCATGACCGTTTTTGTTGACAAGTGCACCTTGTCGGAGACGGTGTTAGTGGCGGAGTCTCCTATGGCCAAGAAGTCCTTGATGTTGTCGTAATACGAAGGGTACGTGACTGTGTTTTCCATGTTTGCTTTGTTGATGGCCACATTCAATCGGAGCAACCGGCCCGAGGTAGAATCGTAGCCCTTTAGGAGCGAGTACACGTCGTTGGTAGTCTCTTCGTCCTCCTCCACCAACATTTCTTGCTCTATTCTGCTTGACAATCGTAGGATCTGGATGGCAAGGTCTGCCTTCAATCTAAGCGCCTCTGCCAACTTCATAATCAACGAGTTATCAATAGTCAATCAGTAGTCAATGAATAGTCAATCAGTACTAGGTATTTGACAATCAAGTCAATCAATAATAGCCACTCAATAATAATCACTCAATTGTTCTTATTTGTGTTTCTGTCTTGTGTGTATTCAGAAGATGATACAGTGAATTGATGAAGAATGAAATATTTTGGAAGGAGGAAGGCTGGGTATTTATAGTCAGAAGGGACGCTCCTCGTGTTTCATGAGGCGGGGTAATTCTGCAGAGTACATGCACCTCTCCACCAATAGCAATAGGAATGTCCATTAATTAGTCGTAGTGAGTCACCTAACCATGAGTCATAGTGTGTGACTAATCGAAATTCATTCCGAGTCATTCTAAGTCATTGAATTCAGATGACTCATGGATATACTGGTGTACTATATTTGATCGTTGGCTTGGGTTGATGCTCTGTAGTTCCGAAACGGTCTAGTTGTCTAATATTTCTTAATGTCTAATTGCCTGATTGTTTAATTGCCCAATTGACTGAACCGTAGGAACTGGTCAAATTACCTCTGTCCAGTTGCTGATCGTCTGTAATCGTTTTTTCGCACTATTGACCCATTTATACCACTCACTACTATACATTACCCCACCATTACTGCCTACCCTTCCAGTGTTAGACATGGGATCTACTCGACTGAGTTCAGGATAATATTCCCTTAATCAGGCACATAAAAGTACTTTAACGCCCCAATAAAGGTATATAGTGATAGGAAGATCATGAGTGAGTTTTGGTGTGGTTGTGGGAGGTAGTGAGCTTGGTAATGATGGGTGCAAAATAGAAGCACAGTACAGTACATTAGAATGCAGTACACTTTAGTACAGCGTATTACAGTACAGTATGGCAAGTAGTACTCTTGAGTACAGTATAGTATTTCGTGGGGGTGTTAGCCACCCTTTGGTACCCAATATGGCCATTTGTCAGGGGGATCAGTGGGTCTGGGAAAAATGTAGCGCACTGCTAAAAGATAAGAACTCCATTATTTAAGCTCACATATTTCTGTGCAACACAGATATCACTGATAACATCACGAAATCCCTTGAAGTAAAAAGACAATTCCCTTTCCATTTTTGGTGAAAAGCTCCTTTTTTTCTCTGCCAAAATTTGGAGGACTGCATTCTAGTTCGCTCTAGGAACTGCTTTCTTTTTTCCTCCTCATTGAGAGGGCTTTCACCATTATCCGGTACAGTCTCTAGTCTATAGTTTAGTATGTATTACCTTGCATACATTATCTATCTATATAGCTTTTTCTCCATATACCCATATGTGTATTTACCTTCCCAGTTATACATGTATTACGTATTATCTCTATATACCTGTCTATATAGCTACCGATCTATCTCTCTATATAACCATACATAGCCTTTATAACATTGATTGGGAGAGTTTCTACCAAGAGTACCTGGCATTATATTCAGAACATTGTTAGGTTATCGCTCTTGAAAAAGATCCCTTTAATTGACAAACCGTTAGAAGCTTTGATCTTTTGCGAATACTGGCTAAAGCAGCAGATCGCATAATATTGTAACATCCAGTAAAGTGACATTCAAGTAACTAGATATTGAAAATGTAATACTAAATAAGCATTGGGATATAGGGAAGTGTGTGTGAATCTTGTTGTTACTTCAGGGACTCTGCTTACTATGTTCATTTGCTGATAGTACTCCAGAGAGAGGAATCGGGCTACTTAGTAGTTGACAACGGCATCGCCTAGTCAACCGGTTGTTGTTAGGTGCAAGAGGGAAACTCTTCACCTTCTATCCCGGTACCTCATACAATTATGGTAGAGGCGTGGCACAATGGAATGGCTATTGTTAGGATTAGACAGCATATGCTCAAAATACTGGAATAGGTAGAGCACTACCTATGGTGGATCTAACAAAGTGGATGCAGGGAAGTGGGTGTAGAAGAGGAAGTAGTAGGGTAGTAGGATGTATGTGTAAGTTTATGTGTAGTGGTGGACATTAATTGAGTGTCACTATGAACTAATAGACTCTCATTACTGCGTCCTGCCTGTCTGGCATGTCTGGCCACTATAATGCAATAACATTTCCGAGTGATTTTTTTATTTCTTAAAGTGTTCTGAAACTCACAAAAAAAAGGGAAAAAATGTGGATTCGCTTATTATACACCTCATACAATATCATAACGTCTATGGTAGTTTTTTGATGTATGATCTTGGGTGCGACAGTAGTCAAGGCGAGCGCATTTGTTCTGCTCTAGTGGAACACTAAAAATACACCATTCAAGAATTAAGTATGATGGATTATTTAGATATTATACTCTCAGGTGTATAGTTTGTCATATTAATTAGTGATAGAAGTCATAGAAGTCATAGAAGTCATAGAAGTCATAGAAGCCATAGAAGTCATAGAAGTTACCTAATCTGCAGTAATGACCACTCTCAAACCACTCATTTTACTGATACTTATACTCATCCTTATACTGATACTTCTACTAATATTGATACTCATACTTATACGAAGACTGATACGATACTAGGGGTGTGTGTGTCATTCTCTAAGGACCTCTAATAACCCTAACTTTTACCCGTACACATTGTATAATGACTTGCAATACTATTTTCCAAATTGGCATGTTGTACAATCAGACAGCAGATTATTTCCCATTACTTTTGCTTTAATCCACTTGAGGCACTTTCCATTGAGACACTGGACCATGCGCATCAATTATAGACCACGCAGTATATAGGTTGGTTGTCACCGTAGTTGGCTTTTAGTTGAATCTACGTCTTCTATGATCTTAACCATATCATCTCAGAAAGAGTAAGTATTTGGCTCCCAACTAGTGGCTTTGTATATACCCTGGATAGTCCTGGTCAGTATGGTTAGTTTATCTTAGGGGTGTAGCTCTGGCACTGGCCTAGGATTCGTGACTTGGGGGTTTCCAAGGACAATTACTTGAATTATTGTACCAACAGCATTACTCAGACACTAGCTACCATAAAAAAAAGACTGGCAAGCTGTTCTGATGACGACTGGAGTTTGGGGTCGTGCTCTACTCATAACTGTATTTTATAGCTACATACGACGCATTTATAGACAATAGAGATGTTCTGCATTCTTTGTGTTTCTTATAGTGACTTTACACATGTGACTTAACCACCACCTCAAAAAAAACATGCTATGAGTCATCCTTGTCTGATTTTCATGTCGACTATAATACTACTGGTCATCAGTGCGTGCATATTACTTCGACAACCTCTTTATTTTACACCAGACATTATTTCACACCCTGGTCACGAGCCCTGCGCCTCCTTCCACTCTATTCTAACACTACCCAACAACCACACATTCTAAAAAAAAAGCACTATTATCGAAAACCCCAACAAAATCTTTAATCACCATCCTCTCTTATGATCACCTCTAACCCCGCTTTCATATTAAATAGTCACCTTTTAGCTCGCTTGTATGCTCTTATCTAGTATGTTCCTTTTCGCAGTCGCGCTCAAATGCACCTTCTTCAATATATGCCCTCTGCTCCAGAACTTCTGCGCAACAGCACCACATTTCCTCTCTGCTACCTGGCTCCCTATATATAGCCGGTTCTCTCGCCCTCCCTTTGCACGGCCCCTCCCTCAAAATTAAATTTCCTCGGCCCAGTCTACGCAAAGCCTCTGCTTTCCTCCGAGCCCGCCAATCCCTCAAACGCTCCTCGCCAAAACCCTCCAAGTTCCGCTTTGTTCGTGACGTCTACCGTGACTACCAAGCCTTCCGTGCCCCTCGTCTTGGCATTTGGGGGCGTTTGAAAGCCAAGCGCTCTCAACTTATGTCCGCCACCCGCTCCTCCTCAGGAGACTCTCTGTCTCTGGATAATGACACGTTAGCCGGCTCGCAGACCAGTGCTGCGTCTGGATTTAACTTACTGCTGAACCTCTCGCCTGCACTTACCTCCAGCCGCCGCCAAAAACTCCTTGGCTTGGCTCGTGCAACCAGGGATACTTACATTCCCAAATTCACTTCTTCCGTGACTCTGTTGGCTCTGAATGTCACGGCCCGTACGGGCCGCGTGGGCTACGATGAGTATGGGTACCCGCTCTCGTTCCCTAGCGATACTACGTTTACGCTATTCCCTTCGTATACGCGTCTTGTTACAGCTACTGAATCGCCGGTGGGCCAGCCCGGGTATGTGGCCCTTGTACGTGGCTGGATGTGGTGCCCGGGAATAATGTCCCGAAAAAACAGACTCGTGCTCTCCCTTGCCAAGCAGATCGCCAACTATAAGAGCGCTGATTCTGCACAGACTGCAGTGGACCGTTTGGGTCAAGACTCGGCACTTCTGCTGTTGCTGACGCCCGATTCAGATTCCCAGAGCGATACCGATTCCGTGATTTCTGGGGGCAGCATTGCTAGCTCGGTGGATGAGAACAGCTCCATGGAGGTCTTGATCAAAGAGCGGCTCAGCTCTTTTATTGCCCGTTCGGTCTCAAACGCCCAATTGAGTGTGCTGGTTGGTGCTGTGGACTCATCCTTAGCAAATGAACTCGTGACCAACTTAATCTTCACTGATATCAATGGCCATTTCGAGTGTGAGATCTTCACTCCGTACGAACCGTCGGTGGTCCAGGTCAGCTCCACCATTGACGAAACTGTGTGTGCATGCCAAGAGGTCATCATCATGAAGAACTCGGGCATCGGTGTGATCAGTGACATTGACGACACCGTAAAGATCACCGGTGTGGTTGGCGATAAGCGCGAGCTCATGAACCGCATGTTGGTGGGAGACATCAATACATGGATCATCCCATCGGTAGTCAAGTGGTTCCAGGACCTCAAGACCCAGTCCAATACCACTTTCCACTACGTGTCCAACTCACCATGGCAGCTCTTCACTCTCATCAACCAGTACTTCAACGTGGTTGGACTCCCAGCAGGATCTATTCACTTGAAGCAATATTCTGGCAACATCATTGCATCGCTCATGGAGCCTTCGTCATCGCGTAAAAGCAACACGCTCAGGAAGATCTTGAAGGACTTTCCCAACAAAAAGTTTATCTGTGTTGGAGACTCGGGTGAGCAGGATATGGAGGCATATGTCGACCTAGCCCAGCTGCACCCCGACCGAGTATGTGCCATCTATATCCGGGCAGTACCGCATTCCTTCTCACTTGTTGACGACACAAGCATTCTCATGGAAATCATCTCCATGATCGACGATTGGAACAAAAGACAAGCTTTTAAGCTCTCAAGCAGGGCTCAGGACGGAACCGTGCCTGACTTAATAGACCTTTCCCTGGGCACTCTGACGCCAACTGCTAGGGAGCGCAAGCTGAAGCTCCCACCCATTGTTCCTCGCAAGCCGGAAGCTTTAAAGGGAAACACCATGCGCCGGGTCCCACCACTCCCCGAAAGAAAGTACTTGAAAGATGAAAGTTTCCTTAAGAACCTTAATGAAGAGAAGGACCTGGGCAACACTAAGTCTCCTCCTGCACCTCCACCCAGAAGAAGAACTGCCACATCCATACAGCCGGACCTCACGCCCTTTTCGGAGTTTGAAGCCAGCAAAGCTGCGTTGGATAAAGTGGCCAAGTTACGGGGAGCAGAGGATTTCTACGAGTTGGAAGACATCGATGCCAAAGGAGCCCTGTTCATCCAACGGGTAGCGCACGTGTTGCACAAGTTGGATGGCACCAATACAAGGTTGGAGTTTTTCCAAGATGACGATACAGGCTTCTTCAAGCGGGCTTTGGAGAGGGCAGGGCCAGCAGTGGCAGCCGCAAGCCTGTGAATTCGAGCAGAATGTATTTAGTAGTGTATATTACAGGTATCGGATCGTTGGATACATCCGGAGCATGGGCTCCGAGTGATCATGAGAGAAGTAGCTTCTCATGCTTTGGTGCTGGTCTCAACACCCTCGGAACTGTTTTCAGCAGGGTCACTTTTGACGTCACTCTTTTCAGCATTTTTAACATCGGATTTAACTGCGTCGCTCTTGACCTCGCTGAATGTATCGTACAGCGCACCTTCGCCGTAATCAACAATGTCATCATCGTCGGCCGGAAGCGCCTTCTTGAACTCCGACAAGTCCATCTCGTCACCCTGCTCAGAGTCCTCTTCCTGGTAGTACTTGTCGGCGTACTTCTTGGTCAAGATCTCTCTTCCTGTCAAAGGTCTCTTTCCTGAGAGCTGCTCCTTCTTCTTTTCCTCGTCCCTCTTGGCCTTCTGTGTGATCTTCCACTGCTTGAACGACTCCAAGGTGATGGGCGTGAAAGTACTCTTGTCCAAACGGCCTCTTTCCAATTCGATGAATTCCTCCAACGTGATCTTGGGCTCGGACTCCTTGGCAAGTCTCTCTAGTCTCTTCTGCTCTTTGGTCTTCAACACAAAGCCTGGAGGCAACGAGTGTCTGTACATACAGTCGTTTCCGCCGTTGGGACAGGTCCAGAACCAACCATACTTGTCATTTTCCACTGCATCGATGAAGTACTTGCACACCTTGTCGGTGGTGGTCTTCAAGTTACCATGCTTGGATAAAATCACCTTTCTCAACTTCTCCTCGTCCCAGCTATCCATGGTATCCTGCTCCTTCTCGGCACGAGCATCCGTGTACAAGTCCTTCTTGGCGTCCTTACGGCCCACGTTGGGGTCGTGGGAGAACTTACACTTGGGGCCCTTGGTACACAATCCCTGCTTGAAGAACTCACAGAGCACGGACTTGGGGTCCACGCCAAACGGCACTTTTTGCTGGGAAATACCATAGAGAGCAGCAGCCTCCTTTTTGGCCTGTTCTGCAGCCTTCTTCTCCTCCAACGCCCGTTTTCTCTCCGCCTCTTTCTTCTTGGCAAGGCCTCCATCGGCTCCATGCTGCATCTGACTGATCTGTGACTGCACCTTCTTGGACTTGTTTTTGTTTTTCATTCCAAATCCCTTGTCCTCGATGGACTTTGCTTTGGCCTTGGCCTTGGCTTTGTCCTGACCTTGGTTTTTCTTGGGGGGCATGGCGCTTTGCTGTGCTTTACTGTGGTGAAGTGTAGTGTGGAAAGGCTTGCTCGCGGTATACTATGAATTTTTTCGGTCCTTCATAGTGCAATCAATCTGCAGAACTAACGAACGAGTAATGGCCACACTGGAGGTCAAAATAGAAAAGGGGAAAAGGGGAATTGGCAGAACAAATGGTTTATTTTTGGGTTTTCGATCAATCTTAGGCTTTTATTTTGGTACCGGTCTTTTTCTATTAAACTTACTCTCGATGTCACTACTACTATATACTACTATACACTACTACTAGACACTGTATCATTCACTGTACCGTATAATGTCCCATATGCTGTAGCGTACACCACTAGAATATGCACTAACTATTTTACTATCACTATACCTCAGTTATATTTGACCAAAACTGTATACTAAAATAAAATACTAGTGTGCCACATTGTTAGTGATGGTGATTACTATGGCATGTACAGAGTATAGTGTAATCTGCAGTCCCCCTGGTAATGCCAAGGTAATGATACGTTAATGATACAGTAAGAAGTATGGAGCTTGTCTGGGACGGATTCTGTAAGTTTATTGACTTTGCTCTCCAATTGAAGTGTTTTCGGATTTTTCGTGTCTCTTTTTGGTACTTCACTTTTACGTACTGGCATAATATTTTTTAGAGTTTAGCACACTTTCGCCCAGGTTGCAAATGAGACTACCAGGCCAAATACAGAACCACATAATTATGATCCAATCTAAAGAAAAATGTGTTTTTGAACATGAATCAAAAACAGAAATCTATCTCCTTACTTTATATCAGGGCTCTTTTGATTTTTTGGTGAAGATATTAATTTGGGATGTACGGGTGTCCTGCTGCCCATGCCGCTTTTTCTACCCTATATTCTACTACTGTACTCCATACCACTGCTGTACGTCTTATATAACTATACATCTACTCATACCACTATACTGTCAACTATAAAATATACCCTTCATTAATCCCATTAACTACTTTAACTACTGAATTTTAGTGTTTACTAGTTGATTACTAGATACACTACTATAATACTTTAAACTCTTACCTGGTAGTACTAATTACTGGTCCACTGAAACCCACTGCCCACTACTCCCTTCCCTCTTCTCTCTTCTTAAAGTGGCCCGTATATATACACTTATGCTTAGAATAGTACTCAGCCTTGATCCCATTATTCGGAGACCTCGCCTTTTCTGACACCTTGTACTTAAGATGCGCTCTTATCTCCAAGTGCTTCATCAGAAGCCGAGATAGAAGCTCTGATTTTCACAATTTTATATGACCTGACCAATAAATCCAATGCACTCTTAAGGTATCAGAAACTACTCTTAATACTAGGTCCATGGCTCACTCACTAGACCACTACTTGTTTCAATTACAGATCCAATAGTCAACGTTTACTAGTGTCAAATACTAGTGTAAGATACTAGTGTCAAATAATTGTCTTTACTATTAGTTACTAGACTCAATTACTACTCTATTTCCAGTAAATCTTTCAATGCTAATTACTATTATCAATCACTACCGTGTCGCTAAATACTAGCACACTTGAATTAATATTAGTACATTTTAGTGTCTCTCACTGATCACTTATTCGCTTGGGTGTACTAGCCATCCTTTCGTCACCTGTTCCACTGGAACCTGCTCTAAGCCCGTACAATACTTAGTGTATCTTAATTTAAGATCTGAAATTAATTACTGGTGTTCATCGTCTCGCTCTGTGGCTAGATCACGTATAATGAACAATACTGTCACTTATCGCCTGCTTGGATTATCTCCGATTCTTCTTCCTTCCGCCTCCCAAAATGTGATCGAGCCTTGTTCCTGACTCTGGCACCATGGATTCGGGTGTGAGTGGAGGCTCCAGGGGACTCAGCGTACGTCCATTGAGCGTCGAGGAGCTGGCCTTGGACGAGATCTTATACGACGACGAGTTCTTCATGGGTGTGGAGGATGCCGAGGAATCGAAGTTGCCCGAGCTCATCACCGGCGTGGTGTACGCATCGGACTTGTGCTTGCCTAGCCTGCTGTTGCGGAACGGCAAATACGACCTTCTTGTGGATGCCACTTCCTGGTGGTCGGAGTTGCTGGGCGAGCCAAAATTATCGGCCAAACTGCTCTTGAAAGAGGTGTTGGACTGCGTGCGGGCCAAGCTTCGGTTGAGAATGAGCAATGCCTTCTTATCGTAGACCTGCGGCACGGTGTCAGTGGGCGAGGCCAAGTCGCTGGAGTTGCTGCCCTTGGTGTCCACGGAGATACTGTGGTTGTGTCTGGAGTTGCGGAAGTCTCTTGGCATTTGAGGGAGGATCAGTACACGTTGGTCTGAAGGTTTGGTGAAGAACGAATCGAAGTCGTCGAGCGCGGCCCACATATCACTTAGGGAAGCAGCGGGGTCCTCCACTCCAACAGAGGCATTGTCTCCATGGTCTGTGTGGGGTGCATAGTAGTCCTCCATCAAAAACTGGATCTGCTCATCCACCGAGTCGTTTCTCTTGTCCACCACCGTAGAGGTTTCTCCACATGTAGCAAACACCGCATGCACATTGTGCCTTGTTCTTGAGGCAGTGATAGCAGGCATAGAGATGGCCCATCCACTTTCGTCGGGGATCCCGAAAAGCGTATAAGTCTGCTCGTACTCCTTCCGCATGGACACATTGCCCATACTCATACGCAAGATATCCTTATCGAGCTGGGAACCAGGAATAAAGTTGGCCTCATCAATGACCTCGAGTGCCTTCTCTGCAAACTCTGTCAAGAGCAACCGGAGCAAGGGCGAGATCAAGTCTGCCCCCACTCCAACAAACTCCTCTCGGGAGAGATCCACGAGCGGAATCACGTGCTTCAAGATACTTAAGGTCTCCAGTTTGACCCAGTGGAGCTTATTGGTCAAGAAGCTCAAGAGCAACAAAAGGGCATGCGCCTCGAACGTAGGGAAGAAACTTGTCCTGATACAAGAGACTGTTTGCACGAGGAAATCTTTCTTGGAGCGGAACTTGTTCTTGGCCAAGGAGTTCAAGATTCGTGCCAACCCCACCTTTCCACAAGCAGATGCCATTTCACTGATATGATCACAGGCCTTCTCCACATCTGGTTTTATGCTCTTGTCGTCTAGAGCATGTAAGAAGCGGGGGAAATTGGCAATTAAAATGGTCAACAACCTCTGGTCACCCGAGCCAATGATATTGCTATCCTTCAATTTGTTCAACTTGTCAAGGAACTTCAACGTGGGTTCGTAAGCCGTGGCCGACCTCAACCCTACCATCACCACCTCTTGTAGGCCCTCAAATTTGCCTTCCCATTTGGGAGGGAACGTGGACACTAAGCAGGAAATGGTGTCAGGGGCATCGAGGTCGATTTTGGACACGAACTTCGACATCATCGAAATGGTCTCGATGAACTCGTGCTCATGGATTGTACTGAGACACGCAATGCTGGACCAGAAGAGCTGGGGGAAATTGATTAGCTGGTCCGAGTCCAACTCTGCAGTGATTGCATTAGTCGTCATCAAGATCTGCATGGCGAACCCTTGGATATCGTTAGAATCGTCTGCAATGGTGTTGGAGAGTCGGTGGAGCATATCCTTCAACATGTTCTGGTCCATGAAGGACAAGAGTGACCTGAAGATCTGGAATGACCGGCATGCAATGTGTCTGACTGCACATGTGGTGGCCCACTTCAAGGAGATTCTGCCCCAGTCATTTTGGAGCTTCGGTGCCACAGGAGTGAAAAGCTCGAGCACATTCCTCACCATCAAGTCCATGTTTTTGGGCGTAATGCCACTTCGCTTGTCATTGTTCAAGTCGTCGTACATCCAGATGTAGAGTTGGAAATCTTTTCTTCGGAGACAACTAATGATGTTGACAGACTTCTGGTCGTTGGGAGCAATTGAATGGATCAAATGTATGAGCAACGAGACCGCCTGTTCTTGTACGAGGGGAAAGTAGTGGTCCATGAGCGAAAAACTCACATGGAGCAACAATGGGAGGTGCTGGATAATCATATCGTTCTTGGACCTGAAGAGATCCACGAGAAACACCATGGAAAGCTGGCCAAGCGAAAACGCCGATTCCTTCCCATTGGTTGCCAAAGTCTGGTCCAAGTTCGCCGTATATGGATACATGGTTGTATCTTCCACAGGTCTGGTGATGTGCGGCTGTAAAGGAACCATAGCCTTGGGCTGCAAGTTGGTGATGAACTTATCGATGATGTAGTAGGATTCCGGCTTGGAGAACACTAGGTATGCTATGATTTGTCTGGAATGGGAAACAAACACTAGGTTCTTTCTTTTGAGGCAGTTTCGAACAATGTAGTCGCAGATGAGATCAAAGTTCAGCTTATTTGTACCCAAGGCCACCCATAAGGCCTCCACCTCGTTGGATATAGTCTTGCTGAATTTGACTGTGATCTCAAAGAGATTGTTGAGGATCATGAGCGACAGACAATCGATATCCTTGCCGCACTCGGTAATGGCGCCTTCGTCTGTGTCCTTGACTTTCTCTGCCGTGCCTTCAGTCTCCAGGTACTTCAACTCCACGGTCTGCACCCATGGCAAAAGGCACGTCAAGATATCTCTCCTGGTGGAGTGGTCCACCACATTGAAATACTTGGTCAAGTAGCTGATGTAGGTGAACACATCGCTAGTGTGGGTGGAGGCGAGTTTCATGGAGTAGTCGAAGAGCACTTTCTTGTACACCACCATGGTGGAGCAGCATGCACTCTCATAGAACTCATCGATGTATGTGGCCTCCAAGAACTTCTTTTCAATGTGTCTGATGCACAAGATGGCCGCGTACCGGATCTCGTAGTTATCCGATCCAATGAGAAACGTGGAGATGCAGAAGATCTCATAGGGCATGGTTTCCACGTTGCGGAACTTGATGAAAGCATTGACCACGTGCGTGAAGTATATTTCCTTGACCTTCAACGAATTTTCCGAGCTGTAGCATTGCTTGAGGGCTTCGCTGTAGATCTCGTCATTGTTGATGTTGGAAGAAACAATGTTCTTCAATGCCGTCTTGCCTTTTTCCTGCACCTTGCCAATATCGGAGCTGACGATCTCGTGGACCCAGCTCATGACACTCTTAATGTCGAAAGAGATGACGGCGATTTTGCCAGGAACAGAAAACGACTGGTTGAGCACCCCAGAACATAATGTAGCCATACAGCTCAAGGACGCAATCTGGAAGGTCTTTTTCTCGAGCTCGAGTATAGCCACCGTAGCCGCCTGGTCCTTGTGCTGGTTGGCCTTTTGGATCATGATGGAGTACCTCTCCTCCAAAATGGACTTGGAGTCTCCAAAACCACACCACTCCTGTAGGAAATTGAAACAACCAATGCGGGCCTCGAAGGGGAGCCAGCGATTCAAGTCTTTCCTGTCTTTAAGACCGATGAAAACATTTTCCAAAAACGACGTGAAGTAGAATCTCAACCTCTGGAACTCAGGCAGCGTTTGCACACTTGGAATAGAGAGAAACACCTTCACATTCTTGATTATTGACACCAAGTTGGCCACGATCAGGTCATCAGAGTATAATGCAGAATCAGACTTGAATCTGCTGGAAATGATGCTGAAAACATGTATGATCTCTATCCTCACCTTATCTTCCGCAAGGTCTCGTTTCTTGCTGTGGATATCCCAATCGGTCAAAGAATCAGGCAAGTTCTCCGTGAAGGTTTTGCATGTGTTGATATTGATGCAACTCAACCCAGCAATCACCGCCTCTCTGATCATAGACTGAGGAGACTTCAACAATGGAATCACCATCCGAAACATGGACTTTGCACTGGTGATTTTCTGATGTTGGATGTACATTGGCAACGACTTCTTGCGGCCATGCATGGGTTGCGTTGGAATGGAGATCTTTTGCTCGTTCGTGCTAGTCAAGGAACAACATGCAAAGATCAAATATAGTTTCCATTGGTTAACCAAAACTTGGGGAGGGGTGCTTGGAGTAGTTTTGCCGAATAAGGATGTGGTGTAGTTCTTGAAGTTGTCTGAAAAAGCCACCACATACTCGTGCATTTGAACTAACCGAACACAGACAATGGACCGACACATTGCCACAGGCATGGGGCACCTCTCGAACAAGATATCCAAGAGCCGGGGAAACATTCTAAACCAGATGGTGGAATCTATTCCATAATCGGAAGATGCAAACTTGAGAATGAGCCCTTTCTTGTTTTTGATATTGCTCAACCGAGACCTTTCAGGAATACTCAACTCCTTTCTGAACGGCTTAATCAACTCAAAGAAATCGGTATTCTCAATGACCTGGATCACTCGTGTGCCTTCGTCAGCCACGTACTTGGAAGAGGACCGCGAATGGCCTTTTTGCGAGCTGGTACTCGACTCCATAGGCGTGTCCTTTTTGTCCGTATTGTTATAGATGGACTGGTCAAACTGCTCAACGATTTTGAGGATGGCAATGGCTGAAAGCCGGATCTTGCTATCGTCAGATGTGAGGAAGAACAATCCGTTTCCCTCCACCTCTTCAATCACCGTCACAATCCCCTTCCACTCGAGCTCCTCATACGGCTTCAACTTGCTTGAAGTCGGTTCGAGGTTTGTAAGATCCGGGGCCTTAAAGTTGATCTGGTAGAGGTCGTTAAGGGCTCCGTCGTTCATCATATCGTTATCGGCAGCAGACTCGAGTCTGTCGGAAGCGAGGTTGGTGTCTGAAAACTGGTCCAACCAACACTTGAGTAACTCCACGTAGATCCGTAATAGCCGATTGAAGCTCTCGGAGCTGAAATAGTCTGAGTCATACGGAAGGCCTGTTTTCTCCGAGATTTTGAACGCTATCCGAGCATACGCCGTGAGCAAGGCACCTGCATTCTTCTTGGATGCAAGCTTGACTAAAGAATTCACAGCAGCCGAGGCAACATATGGATTCTCGTGGATGGCATTCCGGATCAACATATCAATGATGCCCTGGAACGACATGCCCAACTGAGCCTTTTCATTGGACAACGGCGCAATTGTCCAGGCACTTGAATCCAAAAGCGTAGCAAACAACCCGATGTTAACGTCTCTTGTGTTGCTGTAGAAATCAAGGCCGAAGTTAAAGTGAGTAATCGACGAGAGCGCCTTGAAGTTGTTGGACAGAGCCATGTCGTGCTTGGACCAATTGGTCATGCCACATTGGGTGTCTAATAACTTCATCAATAAAGAAAACGACTTGCAGATTTCTTCATGTGACTCGTAGTGCTTATGGATCTTCTGTTCTGACATCACCTTATTCCATTTGCGGAAAGTCCCATTCTGAGTGCTCTGAAAAAGGTCCTTCAAAGCATGGGGACTCTCAAAACCTGCTATACTGTTGGCATTTGGCTCTAAATCCTCGTCCGATGGGAATACTGGGCGTTCTCCAAGCTTATAGTCCCGTAAGCATAGCACATATGCTTTTAAAACGAGCACCAATTTTTCCGGTGCAAAAATCTCCATTGTTGAAACGTTGAATGAAGAGCGCAAAAGTTTCAAGATCACATTCTCCAAAACGTAATTGAAGTGTTGGAAAGCAACAATCCGGATGACCTTAGCAATGGAGTTGATTAAGTCCATATCTAGAGATACCCAATTCTGCTTTTTCCCACTCACATTGGGCCCAAAGAAGAGGAGGTCAAAAATCCGGTCCAATTTCTTGATCGTGTTATTTAACGTATCAGGAAGACGGTTGATGTACACCCACAAAAGTCTTGAAAGCGACACCATCAACTTGGTCTTCATGTGGGCATCTGTCTTTGCCTTGATGCGGTGGGCATTGGCTTCGATGATCAGGAACCAGTTCTGAGAAAACACTTCTTTCGAACTGACTGCCAAAGCAGAAACCATCAACGTCAACGACAGTTCCCAGTCGCTGCTGATACCCTTGCTTGCATTAGGTGCGGATATGTTACTCGTGTTTGTTTGCGAGTTATTGTTCAGGTTCTGCCACATCTGGTGTGCCTTTCCGTATATGCTGGAAACGGCCTCGATCCATAGCGGATGGTTTGCTTCTGCAGTGAGCTCAGAGGCCAAGGGAAGAATCAAATCACTCAACACATCCGCATATGCAAGCATAATGGTGTGGTTCTGAGTATTGCAGAAGAATTTGGTCAAAGATTGCACAAACTCAGCACTTTCCTCGAACTTTTCAAGGGGATAATTGGTCAACTTTAGGTACCTCATTCCGTGAATAAGAAGATGAGTTTTGGGTTCGTCATCGTGTTTCACAAGAACAGGCACCTTCTCAAGATCTGCAATGAACCGGTCACTGACACTAAGGAAGGATTTCTCTGACATGAACCCGAGTAGCCGGGAGAAAAGGTTCCAGTTGGCCAGGCGCACGAACGACTCGCTGGTGGCCACTGGGTCTGTGGTTTTGAGCTGGTTATACACAATCTCCTCGAGCTTCCGTGACAAGTCCACACCTAGAGCATCCAAGGTTGTTTGTTTGACCACCTCGATGAGCACCCGACAAAGAATGTAGATAGAAGCCAATGATTTCCTTTCTGCTTGGATGGCTGTTTCACGTGCTGCCGATACCTGCTCATCATAAAACTGCTTATGGCGCACATACTCGGAACTAGAGTCGTTGTTCAGCGTCTCCAAGCTGGATCTGGACGACTTCGTAACTTGGGGCACAGCAGAAGCAGACACGTTCCGTCTCTGGGTTAATTTGGAGATACTCTTGGTTCGCATAAGGCTCAAGCTCCGTTTCCCCCGCAGAGGAGGTTTCTGCGAGTTTAGTTTCGAAACCAGAGTAAGTGAAGTAGGCAGTATATCCGTTGGAGCGGAGCTGTTGGACTTGACAAGAGAAGACACTTTTTCCAACTCTGTATTGGCCATGGCTGCCACCTCACTCTTGGATTTCCTCCAAAACATCACACTATCAATGACTGGCTTGGGTTTCCTTTTGGCAATGTAGCCCAAAGAAGCCACAATAGTATCGAACTGAGGATCGGTGCCCTCAGTCAACAACTCGATGATAGGAGGCTCCTGAGACAAAGGGTAGTCTAGGCACAAGTTGAGTTTCCTCTCAGCATGGCGAACAAACTGCGTGAAGAGGATATGCAAAGTGTATTCGGCAGGGTTTTTCAGTTCGGTGGCCATGGCCTTCCTCATGCGGGAGAACTCGTCTCCATCGGCAATAGACACCTTCAGGGCTTCGTCGGAGTTGGACGGAGGCAATTGCGGCAGGGGCTCCACGTGTTCGGTGTTGTAGGCCGTGGAATCCATGTAGTTTGCTCCATAAGATTGGGGCGATGCAAAGGAAAGGGAAGAGTACATGTTGGGAGTCTCTAGATGGGCCCCCACTTTGGAGTCATTGAAAGCAAAGCGATCAGCATTGGCAGCAGCCGCTTCTTGCTTTAAAGCAACCACAGCAGGCGGGTTCAAGGCCTTGCCCAGAATCACCGGGTACAGGGTGGCCACGTTGTAGTCGACCTCTTGGGGCTCGATCTCCAATTCTCGCGCATACTCCGATAACTGGAGCGAGATTTTGGAGGGGTCTTGCACGGTCAGGTTGGAGGATATGTTGAATGCAGTGGTGTTTGCGTAGAGGTCCTTTTGGAGTAGGTCGTTTTGGCCATGGGAAGTGAACTCCGAGTGGTAGTCTGTGGGTAATTCCGGGTGCTCGTCCACCTCATCTATGGCCGGGTGCAGCAACTCGGGCGTGTAAATGGAATCCTCGAGGTGCTCCCTCTTCTTCAGAGACGAGAAGTACAGGTCGGCCACCATGGGCGACTGCACGTTATTGATGAGTTGGGGCAAGGAGGTTTGAGACGGGCTCAGGCCATCGTAGAGCTGGATGGGCAGCTCCAAAAGAGTTCTTCGAGCAGACAGGCTCAGCTGGTGGGCCATGGACGAGGGGCTGGGAAGCACTTCATTATCAGGCCCCAAGTCTGGGTTGAGGGTGGATTCCGGAAGCACCGCATCGTTCTGCCGTGGATTGATCTGGTTATACTGTTGCTGGAGCTGAACTAGCTCATGTTGGGCATAAGAGGGCTGCTCCAAGTTGGGGATTTCAATCATTTTTTGGTACTTCAAGTACTGAGGGTAGATCAAACAGGCTAAGAACAGGTTAAGAACAGGTTAAGAATAGGTCAAGAACAGATCAAGAATAGGTCAAGAACAGATCAAAAATAGGTCAAGAACAGATCAAGAATAGGTTAAGAACAGATCAATAGTGTGGATAAGTGACAGATCAGTGTAATATAAAGTCAGGATCCAGATTGATTGGAGCGGGATTGGCAATGTGGAGTGAACCAATAGGTTCCTGATCTGTGGCCTTTGGTGGATGGCCGATGTATGGCAGATGGCTGGGTGATCTAAGCTCAGAAGTGTGGATGAGGTGATCTATGCTCAGAGGTGAAATTGTATGGACGAAGGGTGCAGGAAAAGAGTCCAGAAGAAGCGTCCAGAAGAAGAGGCCAGAACAAGACGGAATCGACACTATTGGCAGGTCGAATATGCAGTGGCTCGCCACGGAATCTAGGGTGTTTTTCTTCTGAATGGATTTGGCGCGGTTTTGTTGTATTTCCCGAAACGAGTCGATTGTCTCCGCCGCGTGCAGGCCCTCCACCAGACTCTGGAGAAGGTCAGTCTTATTTGAACAAGACCAAAAAAACGTGCTACTAGAGAAAATGGAATAGATAGTATAGTATCAGTAGAATATAATTTAGTATGAGTTGAGAGGGTATTAGTATTATATAAGTATGAGTATGGTATAGTATTGGTATGGGTATGAGAATTAATGAGAGGATACTGGTATAGTGTAGTGCAGAGTGTTTGGTGTGGAGTGGATGAAGTGTGTGGTGAGTACTGCGGAGTGTAGTGAGATGTATGGAGTGATGTGCGGAGTGGTGCACTATTATGGTAACGTGTGGTGGAGTGTGCGGTGGAGTGTGTGGTGGAGTGTGTGGTGGAGTGTGTGGTGGAGTGTGTGGTGAATTGGAGTGTTGAATTGGAGTGTTGAATTGGAGTGGTGAAAAGAAGTGGTGAAAAGAAGTGGTGAAAAGAAGTGGTGAAAAGAAGTGGTGAAAAGAAGTGGTGAAAAGAAGTGGTGAAAAGAAGTGGTGAAAAGAAGTGGTGAAAAGAAGTGGTGAAAAGAAGTGGTGAAAAGAAGTGGTGAAAAGAAGTGGTGAAAAGAAGTGGTGAAAAGAAGTGGTGAAAAGAAGTGGTGAAAAGAAGTGGTGAAAAGAAGTGGTGAAAAGAAGTGGTGAAAAGAAGTGGTGAAAAGAAGTGGTGAAAAGAAGTGGTGAAAAGAAGTGGTGAAAAGAAGTGGTGAAAAGAAGTGGTGAAAAGAAGTGGTGAAAAGAAGTGGTGAAAAGAAGTGGTGAAAAGAAGTGGTGAAAAGAAGTGGTGAAAAGAAGTGGTGAAAAGAAGTGGTGAAAAGAAGTGGTGAAAAGAAGTGGTGAAAAGAAGTGGTGAAAAGAAGTGGTGAAAAGAAGTGGTGAAAAGAAGTGGTGAAAAGAAGTGGTGAAAAGAAGTGGTGAAAAGAAGTGGTGAAAAGAAGTGGTGAAAAGAAGTGGTGAAAAGAAGTGGTGAAAAGAAGTGGTGAAAAGAAGTGGTGAAAAGAAGTGGTGAAAAGAAGTGGTGAAAAGAAGTGGTGAAAAGAAGTGGTGAAAAGAAGTGGTGAAAAGAAGTGGTGAAAAGAAGTGGTGAAAAGAAGTGGTGAAAAGAAGTGGTGAAAAGAAGTGGTGAAAAGAAGTGGTGAAAAGAAGTGGTGAAAAGAAGTGTAAAGTGTGAAGTTAGGTGTGGTGAAGTGGTGAGGAAATATGGTGAGAAGTGGTGATTTCTCGTTGTTCCACCTTAAATATCCGTGTCCCTGTGTTGGCTTATTATGATTTGCTGTGTTCTCACTGCGCAACCAGTGCGTTAGTCTGAGTCCAGTACTGCTACTCTCGGTCTCAGTAGTGTCACTCGATGAGGGTCAGTCAGCTAGTCTCGGTACTAGAGGATACTGTAGGGTGCAGCTATAGTACAGTGTAGTCTATAAACAGGTAGTCATAGAGTGGTAGCATCTTGTTCCTAAAGCATAGAGTATAACGTAGTCACAGTAGGCTAGAGACTAGAGAGACTAGAGTAGAGGTATATTAAGAGGCATATTATTGAGAAGTACACTAGAGCATATTAAGAGGCATATTATTGAGAAGTACACTATAGAGAGTAGAGAGCTTAGATCCAGTCACCATGTTGCATACCATCATTGAGTATTCTCCAAGTTTACTACTATACTATTGGAGTATAGAGTAGTAGGTTGTAGGGTAGTAGGTTGTAGGGTAGTAGGTTGTAGGGTAGTAGGTTGTAGGGTAGAGTAGTAGGTGTAGAGTAGTAGGTGTAGAGTAGTAGGTGTAGAGTAGTAGGTGTAGAGTAGTAGGCTAGAGTAGTAGGCTAGAGTAGTAGGTGTAGAGTATACTGGCATTAATGCCAGTTTAAAAGCTGACGTCTGCATTTACTTATATTTGAGTTCGAGCTACTTCGCCTAGAGGAATAAAGACCAGCACCTTTCAACACCATCAACCACTTACTGTACATTCCAAGACATCTGATAGATAGCCCGAGTACCTAGTATACTCTCTAACATTACTTTCTAGTACCTATAATCTGTAACAGTATACTTTTCTCTGGTACCTATAATCTTCAACAGTATACTCTCTAACAGTAACTAAGTCTCCAGTAACAGTATAGACTCTAGTACTTAGTATACTCTAATGCAGTATAGTACTCTATCTAGCAACAGTAAAATATACTCTCTAACAGTATAGTACTACTTAGACCTAGGACTACTTAGTGTTGTGTATTTCTTTCTTTACACCAAGAATGCTAAGACTAGATATAGTAGTACTGGAGCGTATCACTAGAGGATAGTATATAGACTACAGCATATTTCACTTGTCCAGTATAGTCATTGATGGTAATCTTAGGGCAATATAACAGTATAGTACTCCCCAATAGAAGTGTGGTACATTTAACAGTACAGCACACTCTCTAGTAACTGTTATGAATGGAACAGTCTCGACCACTACTATACTCATATATTAGTATACATTAGTAGGATACTAGTATGTGCAATAAGTCACATGCTTTGAAGTTAAGCACATTAGTACTAGTAGTATAATTAGTATACCTTGGTAGTATGTACATATTGCATACCAGGGTTAGTTGTAGTGGTCACACACTGATACCATAGCCATAGTCGTACTCACTCTAGACGTATGCATTCTGTATACTTATACATATGCTCTCACACTATACACTGCTATGGTATACAGTATATTCTCTGGTAACATTACTCTGTATCTCCACTACAGTACTCTACAAACTCTACAAACTCTACACCCTACACTGCATCAAATGTACCAAAGAAATACCCTCAAATATCACTGATCAAATGGTAGTAAATGGTGGTAAATGGTAGTAAATGGTAGTAAATGGTAGTAAATAGTAGTAAATGGTATTAAATGGTATTAAATGGTAGTAAATGGTATTAAATGGTAGTAAATGGTAGTACTGCTCGTGGACTTGTCCAAGTCTTATCACGCAGTAGTGTGCATCTCAAAGTGCGATGCCAGATTCCATACCATACATTACCACCAGAACCAGTGACCAGCCCCAATCGACAAGAACAATAGCCCAAGAAAAATTGTTCACCATGTCGGATGCAGGCACCTTGATCAACCAGTTTGTGGCTGCTGCAGCTAGTGAAGGAGATGTACTGGTTTTTGCCGTGGACTTGGCGACGCTTCTCTCGTCCAGAGCCTTATCTCTCCTCCAGTTCATCCAGGCCTTGGGCCCCACACTCACTTCCGAGAGCACCGTGGCCCGGTCGCATGCCATGCACTGCTTGGCCATGACCTTGGCCAACTGCCTTGAAAAACCCGTTTTTTCTCGCCAAGATGTGGCTGTTCTCTTGCAGTTTCTATTGGCAAAGCTTGAAGATGAGAAACTCTCCGTGCACGTGCTTTCGACTCTTACTACATTAGTGCAATTCAGCACTTTCACTCCTAATGTCAACGACTCGTTATTGTCGCTTCTCGGTGCCATTTCGAATACCTATGAGCCTAGAAAACACTTGGCCAAGGTGCGCTACGAGGCTTTTCTCTTGTTACAGACCATTTTCGACTGCCACGCCGATTCCATTGCCAGTATACCTTCCAATGGGGAAATGTTTGTTTCTGCATTTATCCATGTGGCCAGCGGCGAAAAAGACCCCCGCAACTTGTTGATGTCGTTCTCGTTGAACTCACTGATCAACCAGACCTTGAATTTTGAGCCTAGACTTGAAAACGAAAAACACAACCACTTGTTGTCGGAACTCTTTGATGTTTGTTTCTGCTACTTTCCTATTTCGTTTACTCCTCCTGCAAACGACCCCTATAAGATCACGGCTGACCAGTTGAAGACGCATTTGAGGAAGACTATAGCCTCCCAGTCGCAATTTGCCCAGGATGCTTTTCCTTCTTTATTTGAAAAACTCACCTCGACGAACCCTTCGGTCCGGAACGATACCTTACAGTGTCTTGAAGAGTGTATCGTGCAGTACTCGGCCTCTACTATGGAGCTGTACTGGGTATCAATCTGGGATGCGTTAAAGTTCGAGATTTTGCACAATGATGTGCTGGTGTTCAAGCCGGAGGCCGACTATATCCTCCCTCCAGATTTCGAGACTCTAGATGATGTGGATGAGACAAAAACGTTATTCCTCACCCTCAGAGTATTGGGTATAACTGCGGGGAAGTTACAGACCACCGAAACCTTTCCCAATTTGGTTTCGTCTGTGACCAGCGAAATGACTACTTATTTCAAGACTCTCACGGAGAAAACCTGCAAACAGGCCATTGTGTTGTTGTGCACATTATCATGCTACTCCACATACTTCTATGAGCAGTTCATCCATACCTTATTTTCGTTTGAGGTATGGGGGAAATATATCCGGAGCGACTACCAGGAAACTGAACCAGAAGAGGCAGAAACTGATGTGTCTCTTACCATATCCAGACAACGTGAGTTAGTGGATTACATTGGGTTTCTTCTTTCCGCAAGCAAGATCTTGGGTGAGCCCAGTGTTTTGGCCAAGTACAAGGACCATCTTTTGATGTTTTTGGGCCAACTGTTGCAGATGTCGTCGTCCATAGAAAAGACTTTGAAGTGCAAGATCTTCCAGCAGTTGACCAAGATGGTGTTGTTGGATGGGTTCTTGACCAAGGAGGACCTCCAGCTCGTGTTGAGCTGGTTTGGCGAGAACTTCTCGCTGATCTTGGAGTCTACGTCTGAAACAGAGTGGAAATCTGACATTCTCCTACAAGAAATCACCAAAGGCTTGGTGAAGATCATGACTGAACTGTCAGAGGAACTGTCCAATGTCAATGTTTCGTCGGTGATCGATACCGTGGTACCCATGCTTCTTGACCGTGCGTCGGAGCCCAGAGTGTTGGAAATTCTCCAGAGTCTTTGTGTCAATTACCAGCTTCTAGAGGTGTTGTCGATCCGGTTCCTCAATAAGATGATCTACGACGAATACGATGCAGAGCTGTTTGGCAACTATATCCTTAGTCTTACTAAGTCGTTTGTGCAGACACAGGCAGCGAAGCCGTTCACCACCACGTCGTGGGCCAAGAGCTTTTTGCCCCGGTTCGTGGGGGTGGTTTTCAAAAAAGGCGGACACGATGCCATGATCCTAGAGTTGGGAGCTACACTTTTCGGGTATGTGGTGAGATATATTGACCAGTCCAAACACCAGGCCATGTTGGACCAATACGTGGCCGTCTTCATGGGAGAAGCTCCTATAGATGACGTAACTGTGGAGAATGTGAGCGAGGTGTGTACTAAGAAAATTACCTTCTTCAAGTACTTGATCGCCAAAATCGACAAAAACGTGGTTCTTTCAGCATACGAGCCAAGAAAATTGATGGAGAAATTCATTGCTATTGTACGCAGTGAGTGTGGAGATATTGAGAGGATTGGGTACCTACAGAGCATAGCTGTTCTTGCCAATAAGTTCATGGCACCAGGAGACAAAGGCATAGAAGAGCTCACCGAGTCGTTACTCTCAGCCCACCAATCGCAATCTTTGGAAATCGCCATCTGGATCATCAAAGGCTTGATAGTCAAGCTCGACCCCACCGGAAGAAAGATCTTGGACTCGGTGGTCAAGGAGTTGATGGAATCCGAAGATATCGACTATTGTCGCCAGATCTCCCGGTCTTTTGCCGTGCTCATGTGTGATAACGGCATCTTCTCCAACGAAGAGTACTCCAAGACCAAAATCGTCTCGGGCGTAGTCAACCTCAACGTCAAGCTTCTTTACAAGCAGCAGATCTTCCAGAGCTTGGTCAAAGAACTCATTGGCCATTTCAACGAGGGTATAAGCGAAGACAGGAGAGAGGTGTATTTAAGCACGTTGGCCATCATCATCGCCAACGTGTCCACCAACATTCTTAAACCGCATCTCAAGGAGATCTTGCCGTTGGTGTTGAGTGGTTTGGCCTTGCACAATGCCAGTGTGCTCAAGGTGTCGTTGCAGACGTTCAAGGTGATCATCAAGGAAATGCCCGATTTGATCCAGGAAAACTTGGGCAGTTTATTGGACAAGTTGGGCGACTTGAGTGCCCGGAAAATCGTGGTCAACAAGCGGCTTGTCAACGATGAACAGATCCGGGCCTTGAGCTTGGACTGTATCTTGGGAATCTTCCTTAGCTTGGACTATGCCAAGGTGGTGAGGTACCAGGAAACAAGCAAGAGACAGGTCACAGGTGCTCTTGACGATAATAAACGGACGGTCAGGAAGAAGGCTGCTGATGTGCTCCAAATGCTCCACGAACTTGGGAGATAAAGAACCTCCTGATTAAGTGTATTGGAGTTAGAGTTCTACTTAGGTTCTTTGACTTCTATTTAGATCCTTAAGTCCTTGGCCCTTGGGCCTTGGGTCCTCGAGCTAGACTCTGTTTATAGATTATTTATTCTTCGTCGGAGGAGTCGTAGGAGACCGGGGCCAAACCTGGCGTGAGTCCCGGCACAGCCAAGACACCATCCTGGGCCTTTTTCTGGAACGCCTGTAACTTGGCCTTTTGCTGGCGGGCCTTGGAGCGGTCGTACTTCTCGTTTTCCAAAGCCACGATTTCCGCCCGCAACTGGTCCATCTCGTCTTTGACGGCAGGATCGTCCACATCTGCTGTTCGCCTGATGGCAGACGAGTTCTTCTTTATTAGCTTCTTGAGGTACTTTTCCTCCTCCACCGAGAGCTGCAGCAGCGACTTGTGGTTTTTGATGATATTGTGCTTGACCACCTTGTGGAACTGTTTCTCCTGCTCCAAGTTGCGGTTGAGCGCCTTGTTGCGCCTTCTTCTCTCCATCTTGCTGAGCTTCCTGATATCTTCTGCAGAGAGGTTTTTGCCAGACACCTGGCGATGGAACTGCTGTGTGGCCGAGAGGTTGTGCGTTTCGGGGAGCGGCTGGGCCCCGGGGAGAATATTCTCGAAGAGCTTATTGACTGTGGCCTTGGATTTGGCCTTGCTGGTCTTGGACGAAAACTCCATAGTGTGGTCGAGATGAGCTGCGATGACTTGTGAGTGCGCGAAGAGTGCGGTGTAGTCAGTACAGTAAAGTAGTAGTGGATGAACTGTATAGTGAGTAGACCTATAGTGAGTAGACCGAATAGTAAAAAAAATAATAAGCTATCTCTTTGAAATGAGTTCAAAGAGTTAGTAGGATAGTGGAATCACTAGTATATATGGATAAATACGGGCTATAGTGAACTATGACTATGCCTGGCATGGAATTGTAGCGCACCATGACATAGTCGCGACCATCCGAAAATCCACTCTTCTGCATAACCACTATAATCTACCAACACCAAATAGGCTGACTATTGTTCCAAAAAAAAAATAAAGCATATCATTATGATTGGTTTCTGTTTCGATTTTGATTTGAATTTGATTCTGATAGGTTTGTTTTGGTTCTTGGTTCTTGGTTCTGTTTTTTGCTCCTGTTTCTTGTTATTGATTCTTGTTTTTTGATTCTAACTCCGATTTTGGCTCCTCAAAAACTTACCTCCAGTTCTCTAGCTTTCTGCACCCAGAATTCCAATTCTAAATCATCTCATTCACAGTAACGTATATTTAGAAGTATCTCCAATTAGTTCATTGGGTTCGGTTGGCTCAAGATCCCTAAACATCACTGAATTTTTGTTAAAACCTTGAACTCAGATCAGAGGATAATCCTTGGACTCAGATTTGAAGATGATCATTGTTGAAGGATAGAGCATGGTCCATGATTCACCACTCCTTCAGTTGCCATCATGAAGAAAAGGATGAAGTTGAGAAAAGGATGAAGTTGAGAAAAGGATGAAGTTGAGAAAAGGAGACGATAAATAGACGAGAAAGAAACCAGAGGAAGAAACCAGAGGAAGAAACCAGAGGAAGAAACCAAAATGAAGAACTGGAAAAAGTGGAATGGTAAGGAAAAATGAAGAATCGATTATCAGGAGAGGGGAAGGGGGCTTTTATAGACAATCCCCCTTTTCTCTCCCCGCCCTGTTTATTTGCAGCCACTCGCCATGCAGGCGCGGCGAGCAGTGAAATATATAAAGACAGCACAACCCCCTTATTTCGAGCAATAAAAAATGACTGGGAATTTTGAGAACATAGGTTTGGTCCAATCATTCAAAGAATAACCAAGAAAGGTTTAATACTTCATATTGACTTTATGCTGACTCATGCTAACTACTTCCTATCTAATACTAACTCATATACTAGCTCACGCTAACTACATACTTCATACAAGCTTCATATCAACTCCTTAAGTACTAAGCTACTACTTCTGAATACTTACTATCTAACACTAATCTTATACTAACTACTTACTGACTACTTACCACTACTAACTACCAATGTTGATGATACTTGACGGAATGCATGAGTGATACATAAATGGGTGAAAATTCCCTACTGCGTGGGTGAAGAGTGCATTTGGGTTTTGAATGAGCTAGTTGGGATATAAATTTAGTGGGTCTAGGTCCGAAGATACGTTCCTCAAACATGTGTTCCCCAATGAGAATTTAATCGATTAATCAAGTACATGGTAAAGGAATCTTCACCAAGATACATTTCTACGCCACCATAGAAGAAGTGTGCTAAAGTGGTTCTTTTCATTATCTCCTTCTACATAAAGGTCTTTTTAATGGTGGCCAGTTTGTTCTGCTGATGTTAAGCAGTCCAACACAGGATATGGCTTTATTTCAGATTCTCATTCATATGCTAGCCCTCGTCTCTATATCTATAAGACTACCCCATGACAAACTGACCTTGACACTATTATCTGGATGCATATACATGACTCCTCGCTGTCTATCGGTATGATGTTCTGAGGGTAATAGCAAAATCAGTATCCTACTCTAGCCGGGTCTGAGTATCTAGTGAACGTCACTATGAGAGTCCACTGAATGTTCCCTATACTAAATGAGTATCCACAATACCGAGAGTCTACCGAGAGTCTACCAAGTCTCCTGAGCGTTGCCTGATTCAGTATTTGAATATCCGACTGTATACCGTGTTCAAATCAGTATGACTCTGAATATGACACTATATGCGATTCCGAGTGTCTGAGTGTTAGTTTCTACATTTGGATTTCTGAATCTCTCAATACTGAGTGTATGCTGATTCCCACCATAGAGTGCCAGACGGGTATCAAATTCTGATCTCATTACTTACTGATTTTGGATCCTGTGACTCTCAATATCCACTATACTAAGTATTGATCTGTCCGAGTGTCTGAACAGTATGACTCGCTATACTAATTCTGGCCCTCTTGATCCAGTAAATCATTATAGTGCCTGATTAGTATACCTTTGAATATCCCACTATCCCAAGTGTCTGATCAGTATGACTCTTAATGTCTCATTATAGACTGAGAGTTTAATTCTGCCTGCTGAGTGACTGTCTCTATCACCATAATGAGTGCCGAGTGTCTATGTATGATCATTAAGACTCTGAATTCTATACCCTGAGTGTCTACAGAGTGTCAGATGTCACCAGATTACATGATCACTCCATATCCACTATAAAGTGTGTGCTGGGTCACTTCTATCACTGACTCAGTATCTCACTATAGGTGATTGTCATCAATATTGGAGACTGGTGACACTAAACTAATAATGGCCATGGATTGTTACCAAAAGTGGAAGCAACACTAATGGGATTCAAGAGTGAGCACGTGAGTAGATGCCAAAGACAAATATCTGATGACTGCTTCGCGCCGCAGCTTGTCCGAAATGTGGGGATGCCATGTGCAATTTCAAATTCAAATGTCACGCGCGTTTCTCTAGCATGTGACAGTCCAGCACCTGCTCACGAGTTCCAGCCATATGCCCAACAATCAATTGACCATTTAGAATCGAAATCAAAAACCAATTCCAAAATCAATTGCAGAATCAGCCCTAATGTGAGATCCCAAAAATTGCAAAAAAAAAAACTGCTATTGACTATATTCCAATCCATCCATCCATTCCTGCCAGCCAGTCCTGCCAGTCCAATTAAAGATAGTCCATAGTACTACTCTATTACTCCATCACGTTATACTACTACTGTATTACTCAGTTGTGTACATTTTGGGAATATGGGTAGTGCAGATGATACTCCAGCGAGTAGTGCCTTAAAGTGAGCATACACTGAGCATACACTGAACAGTGAGCAGTGAGCAAGTGTACATTTGAATCTGGACTATAAATTGTGGACAAAGGGGGGATTCGAGGAAGTAACAATGTCAAGCAAACAATGTACATTGTGGATTATCAGATCAATATAAATCGAATTTGCACAGTCCCATTTGCAAGTCCGATTTGGACAGTTTGTACAGTCCGATTTGTCCAGTCAAGAGTTCTGGTGAGTGGTTTTGTCGGTAAGTGGGATCCTTTTTAGTCCATGGATTTTGTTATGGATTGCTCATGCGCATGGAGCCAGTGGTCCGCGGTTGAGGCCCACAGCATGGGCCCAAATCTGTGGAGAACCAGCGTGAACACCTGCACCCAAGCCCCGCGCCGGGCCTCCATGTGAAAGAGCCCAGGGTATATATAGAGGGCACGGGCCGCAGAATTGTTACTCTTCCATCATATTTTCATTTCACTCACACACAAAAAATGTCCGACTTAGCTGCAGATGGTTTCAACTCTTCCACCTTGTTCCAAGACTTGGGAGCTGCTTTGCAGGATGAGTCCATCAAGAAAAAGGCCATTGCTGGAGTTAAGGCCGTGATTGTCATTACCTTGAAGAACAAAGAGGGCAAGGAGCAGTCGTGGGTGTTGGACTTGAAGAAGGAGGGATCTGCCAAGAAGGCCGACTCGCCCCCAAAGAGCGACGTGCAATTGTTGTTGAAGGATGCTGATTTCGTCAAGTTGGCCTCTGGTAAGGCCAACGGTCAGAAGTTGTTTATGAACGGCAAGTTAAAGGTCAAGGGTAACATGATGAAGGCCACTGCCATTGAGTCTGTGTTCAAGTCTATTGACCCCAGACCAAAGTTGTAATTTCTATATCAATATATTCACGTTACTATTTACTTCCAACTATAAGCTATTTCTATTTGTTTGAACATGTAGTCAATCCAGTAACACCCGTAAATTCCATCAGCAACCGTCGCCATCAATTTCTATGTGCATCTATAGCCACCACCACCTACTATCACTTGTTATATATATATCTACACCTATAAATATCTACACATACATATCTATATATATCTGTATATATACACACTTTTTAAGCTCTTTAGTACATTTATGCCTAATCGAAACTATATGCATTGAAGATTCCTCAGGAAGAGGAATCAGCCGTGCTTAAATACTATGCAGGAAGCAATTTATAGGAATGACGAACTGACTCGGAGATTAATTGGGCACGTGAGCTCAATCCCTGTATGGGTAAAGTACTACCCATAGGGAATCTAACACCTATATATCTATGTTCATATACATCTGTATCTATATCTTACCTGTAGATGTCTATATGTATGTAGTGAATATCTATCCATGTGTATTGGTGGCTATAACTATCTGTATCGACTACCTATTGCTACCGATTTGTTAGGTCCAAGATGACTGTGCTTGGGAAAAGTACTCAAGTGTTTTTATATTTTCTAGAAGATGGTGGTCACTTATGGTGGTAGCCTCAGTTGTGAGAATACTCTTGTTCATCTAGTAACATGTACTGGCCATGTTTTGGAGTAGTATGATATTGGGGCCACGAATACCCGTCGGTTGGCAGACACCACCCTATGTGGTAAATATTCTTTTGGGTATGCACGGTACCAAACGTGCTCAAAAGAGTCAACACAACTACATATTACCTCTTATCTATAAGCAGGTCTTCCTGTATCTATCTACTACCTATTCCTATTACGTCTTACCTGTATCTACTGCATATTCCTATTACATTTTACCTGTATCTATCTACTGCCTATTCCTATTACATTTTACCTGTATCTACTGCATATTCCTATTACATTTTACCTGTATCTACTGCATATTCCTATTACGTCTTACCTGTATCTACTGCATATTCCTATTACATTTTACCTGTATCTACTGCCTATTCCTATTACGTCTGCATCTATTATTTCTGTAGATTCGTGTACGTGAATTACCTAACTATACTCGTTGATAATTGCTCAGTAAGAGGAATCGGCCACCATTGAATATTCCGCAGGAGAGCAGCCAAAGGGGTGTAGTAACGATGAATCGAGAAGGGGCGTAGTAACATCGGTTTCCAATTAACTGGGCACGTGAGATCCCTATCTGGCTGATGGTCTGCTATCTTGGATCTAAGACTTATTATATTGTATGATATGGGAAATTGTCATGAGATAACATGATATAGATATAGATATACATACTATGTACTATACACTACTATACCGTCTTTTATAGTCTAATTCTACTTCACTACACCAGTCTACCGGTCTAGTCATTAGCATGAGTCACACACTAATATTAGAGTGACCATCAGTCTACTGTACCAGTTGCTATAGCACTATGCACAGCAATAACCTATATAAATACTACGTACTACCTTTTCCTACTACATACATTTCCTACTACATACATTTCCTACTATATACTACCTTTTCCTACTACATACTACACGAATAGTTACTTATACCAAAGTCTGTTAATTCATAAGTACACTACCAATAGGCACCTAAATCTGTCTCAGCCACATGACACGCAATGGCAGAAACAAAGAAAACATGAGCAAGGCAATTGCACGAAAGAACACGTAAAGAATACATTATGAAAGGTGAAAGATGAAAGGTAAACATTAGAGTAGGGAAAGATATTCCCGGGCTTTTTTAAATGAGATAGTAAACATGTTGTTAGTTCCACTATAGGTAGAACCTTATACATAGAGGCAATATGAATCCCACCACTTTCGACCATAACAAAAGCCAATTGAAAACGTCATATCATGGCCATTAGCCTTCGATATATGAAGTATTATTTTTGTCTTTTCAAATATTCTACAATAATCATCATTGTTCTGGTGGAGAGGTTTCGATGCCATGTTTCTCTTCTTAGCTATACAAGCTTCTCTGGTTCCCCAGAGAGAGCAGCCATCAACGAGTCCAACTTTAGGTTATCAAACGTATTTAAAAAACATAACACAAGCCTAGGTGTTGGATTCTTTATAGCACGTGAATTACCTAACTATATTCGCTGGTGATTTCTCAAGGAGAAATTGGAGATATTTGAAGGGAATCAAACTGGAAAGGTCTAGACCCAGTGAATCGGCTTAATAAATAGGGGTTCAGATAATGTGACTCTGACAAACCGTCCCTAATTACTATATATTACCTAGTACATATTACCTAGTACATATTACCTAGTACATATTACCTAGTACATATTACCTACTACCTACTACCTACTACATATTACCTACTACCTACTACCTACTACCTACTACCTACTACATATTACCTACTACCTACTACCTACTGTTGCTAGTACACGTCGTAACTATAGTAAGTACGTGTATATTTTTCTACAGTAGAGTGATGTTTCAAACTACTCCATTTGAAATATCAGGTTGTATGTTTCGTGACTCTTGGAAGGGCCTTTAGAATTAGATAGCGTAGGCTCAAAATACCACACTATTCTTCGTCAGGTGGGATGGTGGCTGGCACGTCGATTTTCTGCAATCTTGTCTCAAAGGCATTATGTCCAATTTTCCAACCTTGCTCTTTAGTATTCTTAAAAATTGAAATCCAATTTTTGAGTGGCCCAAGAGTTTTGCACCCAAAATGCATCTTCCCAGAATATGCGAAATATGCTTAACATTAGCCGGGAGTCTCCCACGAGTTAGGAATGACAAATACTAAAAAGGGCTGATTCTAATATGAATATACTATTTAATCTGCTGCATTAATAGCAGTACTCTTGTGCACTACAGGCACTAATACTAATACTATTTTTTTAGATTCTTATTAGAACGTAGATTGCCTACACTTGTATTCGTTGATAATTCCTCCAAGAGAGCCATTTGAGCGGCTTATCTAACTTTCGAAGAGAAAGAAGGCCGAGACAAATTAGTACAGTAGAGTAGTATAGTAAATGTAGATATAGATCTGGGTAGCATAGAGTATGTTTCTATGGATCTCAATCAATGGTCTATATTGTCATCATTGAGTATTGACTAACATTACCAAAGTCATACAGAGTAAAAAGAGTAATCAGAGTAATCAGAGTAATCAGAGTAATTAGAGTAATTAGAGTAATCAGAGTAATCAGAGTAATCAGAGTAATCAGAGTAATACTAAGAATCAGAACTTCGAGTCAATGTTAGGACAGGGCTCGCAACCATTGAACAAATACTCGGATTTCTACCATTATATACCATCTTTAAAACTGCATGTGGTATTGCATTCGACTAATAATTTTCCATATCTACTATTTATTACTTCTCTATATATCTAGAAAAACACTCATGTTTATATCTGTCAGTCTTTCTTAATCAGCCACGCGGTGTACGGGTCTGCGTATATAATGTTCTCACCTCGAATTTCCACCGTATGGCTTCTGAGACCCCACACTCGTCAGCACCGGATGCTGAAGCCGGCGATTCTGGCCCCATGGGTACCGACCACAAAGACGTGCTCAGCATGTTCTTTCAGGAAAATTTCAGCCCCGAAAACTATGTCAACGCCCTCCACTCCTCCATAATCGGCCTCGACCTGAACAAGTACTCGTCCACCAACCTCGCCAACATCAACAGCAAGTCACAGGACCTCATAACGCATTTGGAGTATAATACCAATGATATGCTTCGGGAATTGGCGGAAAAAACGGCGCAGCTCAAGCGAATCTCTGGCTCCATGGGCCACTCTGAAGGCGCGTCACGTGACTCAGACCATAGTCGCTTGCAATATTATGTGGATGCACTCCGAAACTCCGTGGACACGTTGCTGGGGGACTTGAACCTGGTTCGCCAGGGCTTGCCTCTTCAGGAAAACGACCACGTGCACTCGCTTATCCAACTCAAGACAATCAAGGCCAATATCCTCAGTGTATGTGAGTGTCTTCAGAAAACTCGCCAGATGGTGGGAGGAGATACTGTGACGGACCGGCAATTTGCTGAGGCTTTACAGGGGCTACAAGAGACACTTCGGACCAAGTCACGTGAGCTGGATGAGTCCAAGGACGACGTTCTGGCCACGGTGGCCGAACTCAAATCCTGGGTTCCGATGTTCCAGCCTTTTTCCCGCTTTGGACCGGCCTACTCTAAGTTTATTCTGCGTCTAGACGATATATAATGCTCTATGCGGCACACTACAGTTATTTTGAAGGATCTTGTAGATTTGGCTGGCTGGAAATGGCGGTAGGAAGGCTATGTCACGCGACCACGGGGCACTTCCGGAGCCTATGTGCAACACACACTCACTTCCGGGGCTTATATCCAGTTCCGACCTATTGGCTTAGGTCATTTCATCCTGTCGACCAAAAATATTTCTTGATATTTTCTTTGAGGTACGGATTTACTGGGGGCACAAGATGAAGATGTGTTCATGGGAACGTCTAGGGATGGGTGTGTGGGCAGGTACAGAAAGGCAGGAAAAAGTCACGTGTCCATTCCGAGGGTGCCAATTACATCCCAGAAAGCCAGCAACTTCGATGGAGTCAATTAGAGGCAGAGACAATAGTCATAATTAAGAACAGCTTAGAAGAGAAGATCAATAGAGACAGAACCGTACACCTACAGCATCAGATACAGGATCAGTTTATAAAGGTATTCCATGAAATCTAACTAGGCACAAAAGTTACATCGAGTTTATGACTATAGAGATCTAACGTATTTCCTATAATTGCCTGAATATTTACTTCCCCATATTCTAAACTAGCCTGCTTTAACTGACTTATTCCATAGTATTTCTTCTCTCAGACTTATCACCACGGCCCGGTCTTCTCTTTCAACAAGAACATGTCTGACATAGAAGCGTTCGTAACGATGGATCTTTCAGACTCTATATCGAAAATCTTTGGGCTGGTAAGTGAAAACAACTCACTAAAATACTCTATGCTTTATAGTGGGTGGGAGGTTTTTTAGAACTGGGCCATCGTATGAGTCCAATCAAAGGCACATTAGTAGTCATACGAGTCTTGGGAATATATTAACAGTCGTGGAGGTAGTCGGAAGAGACAAATAGTGTTCATAGTATAGGAGCATTAGTAGTAAAGTGAATAAGTGTATGAGGGTATAAGAGTATAAGTGAATAAGTGAATAAGTGTATGAGGGTATGAGGGTATGAGGGTATAAGAATATAAGAGTATAAAAATATAAGAGTATAAGAATATAAGAGTATAAAAATATAAGAGTATAATAATATAAGAGTTTAAGAATATAAGAGTATAAGAATATAAGAGTATAAAAATATAAGAGTATAATAATACAAGAGTATAAAAATATAAGAATATAAGAATATAAGAGTATAAGAATATAAGAGTATAAAAATATAAGAGTATAAAAATATAAGAGTATAAAAATATAAGAGCATAATAATACAAGAGTATAAAAATATAAGAGTATAAAAATATAAGAGTATGAAAATATAAGAGTATAAGAATATAAGAGTATAAGAATATAAGAGTATAAGTGTTCTGTTCTTTATAACGTGTGTTTACCTAAACTTGTATTCGTTGATGGTTCCTCAAAGAGAAAAACTGGAGTGGCTTATGTAACTTTGAGAGAAACGTAGTACCGGAAAACTCTCCACTAAAACAATTGTAAGTATTGTTCCCGAATTTTCAAAAAGGGCCATAGATGCACGAAACGCCTGGTTGGCCGAACGCCGTGATACGGCGTTTGCAGTGGCCATTGGTGGGATCGAATATCGCAGGCTTCATAATGTGTCTATAGGCTGTGTCCTACCTATAGTGGATCTAAAAATAGGAATATGAGTATTAGGATTGATGACTATTTCAAGTTTTCTAGTCAGGTGCTATTATCTGGTAGTATACATCTTACCAACATCCCATACTATACTTTTAGTATACCTTACTATCCATTCCAAAGATATTTAAATGTAGTATCACTGACTTTACTCGTATGATTTTGTAGTAAGTCATGTAGTAATTTATGTACTATGCATAACCCTCAATATTATCCATGTATGTCCTTAGTGTAACATACTATGCATTCTATAGTATCTGTAATATACTATGCATTCCATAGTATCTGTAATATACTATGCATTCCATAGTATCTGCAATACACTATACATTCCATAGTATCTGTAATATACCCGGACTGGCCTATAATGTATGCTAAGCAGTGTAGCCTACTTCGTTCCACTACACTATACTACACCACACATGGTATTTACACTATTATACTGAACCCTAACTATATAGGTCTATAATCTACACTACCCATAGTATCCCATCCTACACTGCACCACGCTGCACTACTTTATACCACGTCATACTAGTCTCAACCAACCTATTACATATTGCCCTGTCTATACCCCAGTGGCCATAACATACTAGTCATACAAGCCATACTAGCCATACAAGGCATACAAGGCATACAAGGCATACTACGTTATACTACGTTATACTACGTTATACTACGTTATACTACGTTATACTACGTTATACTACACTACGCTGTATCTATATTACACCAGTAGTTACACTAGCAAATGCACATACGCAGCAAAATAGGTTGAGTGATTCATAAGATACAATAGTATAAACGACCAGTAGACAGGAAGATGATTGAAGATGAATTATTAGGTTTTCTAATAGAAATAGAACAAAAACAGTTCCACGAGTATACTCATGCTACGTCTCCCACTATCGTATATTCACTGGTAATTAGTCACTGGAATACTTTATAGTCACAGGATCGTATTGAGTCATTTCATATACCCCATATTCATTTACCATTACCAAGAAGTCATGCTGACCAGACTAACCTTACTATACCAAGTAATAAGTACTATACAATTCTACCAAGTAATAAGTACTATACAACTCTACCAAGTAATAAGTACTATACAACTCTACCAAGTAAGTGAGTAAATAAGTAAGCAGTAAGAAGTAGAAATGCTACACCAAAAAACAGTAATCAAAGTCTCCATAGCAAGTGTAGTTTCAACAAGTACATTATACAACTACCACAGTTTAAGTGATATACCAAATAGGTACTGCATTCCGTACAGAACTAGTACACCAGTTAAACGAGTTATAATTTGCTTGAGTATTTTATTTGTATACATCTCTACAGTGTTTTGGATTGGTCCTTTGGGAGGTACTTCATACTCTCTATGCAACTTTCTAAATTGCTCTGCTGTTTAATTCACTTTCTAAATTGCTCTGCTGTTCAATTCACTTTCATTCGTACTATTACTCTATACTACAGTCAATATATACACATGACTACACCTTGTCGTGGACGGTGGAGTCGGTGGAAGAGTCCACGGTCTTCTCCACGTCGGCGGCCCGCAGGTCTCTGTTCTTCTTGCGCAACCACGAGAACCCGACGTAGTAGATGAACGTGTTGAAGGCTCGCGTAGGGAAGTACGTCGATACCCACCAGTTGGGAATGATGCGGATCACCATGCCCACGGGGAGCGAGAGCATGCCTCCGATGATGGCTGTGCCCCACATGGCAGGCGTTTGCCGAGCCACCGTGAAGGCTGCTCCTCCCACGAACATGAGCAACACTTGCATGGCTCCAATGAGAGCTGCAATAGACACAAAGTACCAGTTGCGGAACAAGTGCGAGAAGAAGTTCAAGTTCTCGGCGTTGATACGGCCCCGGATCGTGCGGACATCTGCACACTCGTCCAACTTACGCGTCACGAACAACTTCCAGAACTGGAGCCACACGAACGTGTTGAAAGTCATGGCTCCCAATTGCTTTTCCTGGTGGTTGTCGATGGGTCCGCTTCCAAAGAAGATCTGCTTTCCTGCGAAATGAAGCACGAATGTGATGATCAACTGCATGGTGGATTGACCCAAGATCATCTTCCACATCGATACACTGATCAAGGGCTGCGTCCGGCCAGCGGGTTTGCGCTTCAAAAGAGCATCGTCTGGTTTGTCGGTGGCCAAGGCCAATGCGGCCAATGTGTCCATGATCAAATTGACCCACAACAACTGCACGGCCGTCAAGACCGAGTGGCCCTCAGTGGATGCCACTGCAGACACGAATGTAAGTACACACGCGGTGATGTTGACGGTCAACTGGAACTGGATAAATTTCTTGATGGACTCAGCGACTGTCCGGCCCCACTTGATGGCCTGCACAATGTCCGTAAAGTCGTCGGTCATCAAGATAATATCCGAGGCCTCTCGGGCCACCTCGGTTCCACTGATACCCATGGAGAATCCCACATCCGCCAACTTCAATGCTGGTGCATCGTTGGTACCGTCTCCTGTCACTGCCACCACTTCTCCCGACTTGCGTAGCGTATCAACAAGAATACGTTTGTCTTCAGGTGAAGATCTGGCCAACACCTTAAGTTGTGGAGCAATGGCTGTTCTCTTTTCAGGCAGCAACTTGCGGAACTCAGGGCCCTCCATGTATGCATACTCGTTCGACGAGTCTTCTGGCGTAAGAATATTGCACCCTCTGGAAATGGCTTTGGCTGTGGTGAGGTTATCTCCAGTCACCATTCTGACTGTCACTCCTGCAATCTTGCACTGCATCACAGCCTCAGGAACACCTTCCTTAAGAGGATCTTGTATTCCCACCAAAAGGTCCATAGTGAGATTTGTGTCGGATTCATGGGAAGATGCAGAAACATTGATCAACTTGGCAGGGTCTGCCTGGCTTGGGTTCTGGGCATCGGCCATCTCTGCAGGAGGCCAAGTACTGATACCAACAAAGTCTTTGTGTGCCAACATAATAGCACGCAAGGCATCGTTGGCGTACTCGTCGATCTTCTCGAGAACCAGCTCTCGGTCCGACCGCTCCATTTTGAACGCAGCGTCCTGGTCGTTCTGTTGGTAAGCACAGTGTCTGAAGATGATTTCGGCTGCTCCCTTGGTATAAAGACGGAACCCGTTCTCTATCTTCATCACCACACCAGCCCATTTCCTGGAACTCTCGAAGGTGATCACCTGCACGATGCTGGGCTTGGCACTCAACCGTTGTTCGGCCAATGACTGCTCGTCAAATTGATTGAATGCTTGCTGGGCAAGTATCAATAACGATGACTCGGTCTTGTTGCCCAAATATGGCTCTTGTCTCTGCCGGAAAGAGGGCTGGCTCTGGCTGTGAAAAAGATGGTAGAACACCGATCGTTGCTTGGGCTTGGCTGTGGCCTTCTTGTCTGCTTCTTCATCGTAGTCGGCATTTTGGAAAGCCGTGGAGTTGATGGTGATGTTGGAGCAGATGAACACCCTGAGCTTTTGGGGCACCAGGGCCACAAAGTCCACCGACTTGACCGTGGTAGAATTGGCACTATCGTCGAACGAGAGCTTGTCGTTGATGTAACCACGAACAATCCGCATCCGATTCTCCGTAAGCGTTCCTGTTTTGTCCGAGCAAATGGCCGTGGCTCCACCCATGATCTCACAAGACCGCAACACACGTACCAAGTTTCCGTTTTGGGCCATTCTGGTCGTGGCAAACGCCAAGGCCAACGTCACAGCCAAGGGTAGACCCTCGGGAACGGCCACCACCACAATGGTCACAGCCACAATGAGAATATCCACAAAGTCCTTTCCCTTTTCAGCAGAAAGGCTATCACTGAGAGCACCACCCGGTGCAATATTCACACAGAACCGGATAAACAACACAACAAAGAGAACAAGCGCAGCCAAGAAACCGTACTTGGAAATACCTTCGGCCAAGTTGTCCAAACGAGCCTGCAACGGCGTCACCTCTGCTTCCTGGTCCAAAGACTGCATGGTTCTTCCATGGATGGAGTTGACTCCCACCGCAGTAACAAGGGCCGTGGAGGCACCTGCAAGAATCTTAGCTCCAGAGATAAGAAAAGGGTCTTTGAACTTTGTATTTGGAGAGCCAAGGTCTTGACCCTCAGTGGCATTCTCGTCAAAAAACGCCAACGCCTCCTTGGCCGGTTTCTTTTTGATGGTATTGGATTCTCCCGTAAGTGCAGACTCGTCACACTCCACATCGCCAGAGATCATCACCGAATCAGCAGGCACCACATCTCCGGTTTCTAGCGAAATGATATCACCCACAAGCAACCCGTAGATGGATACCATTTGTCTGGTTCCATTTCTCAACACAATGACTTCACGGTCCTCCTTCTTGGAATTGAGTTTGGCGAACTGCCTCTCCTTCTGGTAATCGTTGGCTGCACCCACCACCACCACAATCACCACAGCGATAATGATGGCCACACCCTCCACCCAGTCCACCTTGGGCATGGGCTGGTGCTCGTCGTCATATATGGTTTCCTGGCCAAAGGTCTCGTAAAGACCCAAAGCCAACGACACCACAGCAGCCACAGTCAATAGAATCAAGACCTTATCCTTCATGGCCTCGTAGCAGAGTATGAAAAAAGACTTTGCGTTCTTGGAGGGGAGCTGGTTCTTGCCGTATTTGGCCACCCTCTCGTTGTGGTCCCAGTCGTTCAAGCCAAGGCTGGTATCGGACTGGAGACCTGCGGCCAACTTGTCCAAGCCTCCAAACTGCTTCAAACTTCTTAAAGATTTGGGGTCATGGAGCCTGGTGAGTTCCTCCGGAGTGTATTCGAACGTCGACGGCTGGAGGGGCGAGTCGGACGTGGCCGAGGCATCGTCCCGGGGCACTGCCAAAGACATAGTTGGAAGAAGAGCCAAGAAATTGACTTGGGAAATAAATAACGCCCGACTTAGGCTAAAGGGATGCTGCTAGGCCTGGGAATTTTCGTGGCTTCAAAATAGTAGGCAAGAGGTATATTTTGGCAAGGAAGTCGGGCCGTTCGGGTATATGTTTTGGTTGATTTTTTTGGTTGATTTTTTTGGTTGGTGTTTTAATTTTTAGGTTGGTTCGTTGATCAATGCAAGACACTGGACACTAGAGACACCGGACAATAAGACACCGGAACACAAGCAACCAAGAATGGAACGGAATTTGGAGAGCGAAAATTGGTGCAAGAGATGCAGCTGGAATACCCCGTATATAAAGCTTTTCCCTTTTTCGGATGGGGAATGATAAATCGATAACCAATTTTTTTTTTCCGCCTTGCAGATCAACACAGCCTCGTTTGCAACCGCGACGCGGGACCGCAATCTGAGTGGCTCCGAACTGAGCCCTCGCAATAATAAAGTGCGCTGAGTCAAAAAAAAAAATAAGAACAGGCCAAGACATTTGGCCCATTACGACTTTTGGCCATTTCAAGGGGTTAAGCCCAAAAGGGGCTCCACGTTTTGCGTTTTGCGGCCAGGTTTTCGGGACGTTTTCTGGAAAGGGGAAAAATGTGTTTTTTTTTTGGCGGACTTACTTCGTCCTTAGGGGGGCGCACTTGGGGGAGCCAAGCTTGCTCCGGTCAGAGGAGGACAAGATACGACGAATCAGACATCAGACTATTTGTAATCAATACCCCCCCCCCCCCCCCCCCCCCCCCCCCCTTTTTGTTTTGGGAACAAGAGGAGGGTCAAATAAGGGATTTATATAGAATTGGTTCTATGGACGTGTAATTGGTTTTGTGTTCTATTTGGTTTTGTGTCAGTGCCCGTTGCAGCAGCACATGTTTCACGAGTGTTTGATTCTGTTTGTTTGGGCTTGGAGCGGTGGTTGCAGACGGAGCTGTCAGCAGAGCCCAGCAAACAATAAGGCGACGGGATGGTTTGGGCATAACTCCGCCGCCATTCTTCCGCATCTCACTTGCGCAGTGCTGGCGCGCGCAGCTTGCAGAGCGGCCTGCACCATGCATGGAGCTTAAATTGTACGAAAGGCGATTAATGGCGCGCATGAGATCATTGGCTGGTCACCTCGCACGCTGCGCGGCCTCCGTGGCTCCCGAAACACTGCAACCCTAACCAAGAAGAATACATGACCAGCCCCCAATCTGCAAAGGATGATGGGGGGCACGTGATGCCAGCCCCAGAAACGCACTTTTCAGCCTCATCCTTTTGTTCTTCTGTACATCTGTATGTATGCATGTCTGTCTGTCTGTCACAATAGGACATACGTCATCTGGGCACTGCTGTCAAGCCGTAGTCCACAGCCCTGTCTTTTTCTATCCTCGGTCCGTTCTTCCTCGGTCTATCTCTGTCTTCTTTTTTGTTTCTGTCCTTCCATTTGTCTTCCATCCTGTCTGTTCTCTGTCCTGTATGTTTCTGTTCTGTTCTGTTCTGTTTGTCTGTCTGTTTGTCTTTCCAGACTATGGGCTGCGGTGCGGGGCTTAGAAGTCAGAGCCACAATACTGGGTCGCTGGAAGTCTAAATACGAGCAACTCCATTTGGCTTTTACATGCTCGAAACCGTTGGCTCCAGTTATTGTATCAGCCTTTCTTTTGTTGTCCTTTGTCCTTTGTTGTGCCTTATTGTTTCAATTGCATCGCGTCAATGTCTCAATAACAATGCGTATTCAGCACGGTAAGCCACATGCCATGACGCCACTTCACCACACTACCACTATAGTCAGTCACCCAGCGCAGATTAAGTATCAGTGTTGTGTAGTGCATGTACAATACAGTCAGTCACGTAATATCATACAGTCAGTACCATATAGTACCACAATAGAGTCACTGTGCCAATATAGTACCATAGGGTACTATAAAACTACCACAATAGTACCACAATAGTACCACAATAGTACCACAATAGTACCACAATATAGTCACTGTACCTTCATAGTACCAACAGTCAGTACCATAGTATCATAATCCCTGATACTGGACTGAAACTGGAATGATACTGGACTGAAACTGGAATGATACTGGACTGATACTGGACTGATACTGGACTGATACTGGACTGGTCGGTGGGGACTTCTATCTCAAGATTGAATACCCATAGTTTGGAATCCAGCCTCACTGCCACAGTATCTCTTGTTCAAGAAAAGAATCCGTTTGTCACTTGACATTTGCGCTTATTTCTCACATGCAATTTTGTTTCATCTCCTATTGCAGAATCCCATCATTCTGCTTCTGTTTTGTCTGTTTTGTCTGTTTCAGTCAGTTGACCTTACTGCGGTAAAATGCTTGGCTTCGTTTCACCTGGTTTCGCAGAGCTCAAGCCGTGCTGCCGCGAAGACGAGTGGCCGATGCCAAGCATTCCGCAGGGTGCCTCGCAGCCCCCCGTATTTGATGGAGGAGCCGCATGAGCAAGGCAGAACACGCCTGGAGCCGCATCAATGGTTGCAACCGTCTTCCAGGCGCCTTCACGCCTCCATGGCGTCATTGTCCCTTGGCCTCATCATATTTATAGCCGTATAGTCATAACCACCTAATTTAGCACTTAAGTATTCAAGCACTTAAACACTAGGATGGTTTTGTATTGTATGACTGTGACTGTGACTGTATGACTGACTGTGGAGTGTGAATATCTCGGCAGGCTCTGCACTGCGGCTGTCTTTATTATCGCAGTTAGCGTCGCGTCCAGCAATTAATGATAATCTGATAGATCCACATCAATTACCAAATCTTTGCCTCAATAAAGAATGAATTGTCCATTTTAGCACTGCCACACCCCAAAGGAGTTGTGTGATATCAGACAGGAATAACAGAATTGACTGATTGACTGATTGACTGATTGTCAAATTCAACAATCAATGTATCCGTAGGATTGAATCAGTGTAAATGCATGAGACATTGGAGATTGGACATTCAGTATTGAGATGCAGAAGGACAGATTGGAGATTGGAGATTGGACAGGAGGCCCGAGGCGGGATGGGATTCCGCACCTGCCCGTAACTTTGGTAACGCAAGGCTCAGCCTCTTTTGCACCGCTCGTTTTTGCGGCCCGCTTTAAACCCCTTTGTTCTAATTTCCTCGGCCCCACACCTCAATGCGGCTTCCTCCTTATCCATCATATAAACCTTCAAACCAAGTGTATATCAACACTGCATAATATGGTGCATTTTTGGTTCCGTCATTATGGCTTCACTCGCTGAAGAATCTTCCATATTATTAAATTTCTTGTTCATTGGATTTCGTCTGATCTTCTGCAGTGATGGGATGTTGATATCTGCAACTCTGGGGTGTCATTTTCAATCCTTGCATAGGTTCCAGTGCTAATATCCAGTACCCTTAAAATTCAACAATACTTCCAAGATTAATACTTCTTCCCGGATAGTCAATGCCACTTCGTTAATGACAATTTCACCGTTGATTTTCTCCATTATTTGTCCCTCAGTTCTGTCTTCTGGCTGTCCATTGTGGTCGCTAATCACACCTCCCTCCGACCCCATATCAAGGAGAGTCACTAAGTGCACAATTCATCAATTCATCAATTCATCAATTCATCAATTCATCAATTCATCAATTCATCAATTCATCATCAAAGCTTAGGTAAGCACCAATAGGAAGTCATCAAAATCTTTTCTTCGGATATGTTTCATGCACCCTAGGAATTTGCTGTTGTATATATATCACGATAGTATGGAATTACTTGTCTAATAATGGCCAGAGAGTGGTTTAAAAATGGTCACAATGGTGGGGGCCTCTGTCTTTATACGTTGCAGTGCGGATGGCTGTAAATCAGAGAGTGGTGGCAAAAGAGGGGTTGTTGCGAACAAAGAATATAAAGAAAGCCCCTTTCCCTCGATCTGTTTCTCTTACAAAAAGAAATTCATACCTTCGTCAAAATTCCATTTTCATGATTATGGAGGAAAGGCGCTCTGTGTGTCAAGAGAGTACATAAAGAAAAATTGAAGTGTGACTTGGTCTTTAAGGTGGTCTAATCGTATAGGTGTCGCTAGAGTCTATGTCTGTTATAAATTAACGTCTTGTGTATGGATTAGAGGATTTATGGTGGGTGTTCTGTAGCCACTTGGCGGATCGTTGTACATAGTGGTACTAGTGCTAGTACCTAGGATGTGGTGATTAATGTGGTGGTTATAAAAACATATGGTGGGTTATATGGTGGTTGTTTGAAGGATTATATGGTGGGATTTATGTGCCTTCAGCAGCTAACTCTGCTGCCCCTGATAAGTTTGCTGATGCTAGGGTCTCCCCTAGTGGTACTTTGGTTCAAACAATTATAACCCACCAGTCCATCAGAAAATTAGGACGTTTATTTCCTGGCACCTTTTGCGAAAATAAGTTCTGGTTTGACTAGGTGCTGCTGCTCTGAAACTCGAAAGTTTCAGGGTTCTAGACTTCAGGTGTCCAAACCTACTCAGCTTGTTAAGCATTGGACTATACACTACACGCTACTACTACACTACTGATACACTACTACTACACTACTGATACACTACCACTAACTATACTAGTACTATTACTGACTATACAACTATACTACTATCATTACTAGTGGTACGTTGCTACCATCGTTTGGATGGCCCACTATTCTACAATCGGGTACAGGGCTCACAACCCATCGATAACACAGGGCTCACAACCAATTCAGGACCCTAACGAACCTGCCCTAATACTAACCTGAAATAGCAGAAACTAGTTTTGGAAACATGAGCTTAAATGAGTCTACCCAATATTGACGTTGGCGTTGATCTTTACAGCATAAGCCCGGTCTCGTCAAGAGCTCATCGAGAGGATCTAGAGAGAGTCACGTGAGATATCACTTTGCTTCTATTGTTGCTTCTGTTGTCCCAAATTATTCCATATCACGTGACATCGCTTCATACTAATTCGGTTCTGGTTCACTTTTGTTCCAGATCATGTGGTCAAAATTGCTCATATCTTGATCCAAATGGTGTCGCAGTTCTACTCCCGAGTCCTCGGAGCATCGAGAAGCCGCATGCGTGCCATGCGTCGAAAGAAGTCCAAAAAAAAAGAGGAAAAAAAAGCAAAAAGAATGGGAGAGACTAGTATTGACTAGTGCGCAGTCCATAATGAACTTGATACTTCTAAACAGGCTCTTTTTCTTACAGTGATTGTTTGTTAGAGGGATCCCTGGGGTGGTGGTTGGCAGAGGCGGTGCATTAGTAATTCGCTTAGTAGTGCATGGAAGCACTGCGAGTCGGTGCGGCACTAGGCCAGGTGTGGCGTTTTTTGCAGGCTTTTTCCACATAAAACCTGGCCTGCTCCAATTTCCTGCCACCCCAAATTCTTCCTCCTCTCCCCCTGATCCCCAAATCTTTTTTATACTACAATGTCGAAGCAATACGGGTTCGGAACAAACGCCATCCATGCAGGTGCCCCCGTGGACCCAGTGACGGGCGCAGTCATCGAGCCCATCTCGCTCTCCACCACCTTTGCCCAGAGCGAGCCCTCCAAGCCCTTGGGCATCTACGAGTACTCCCGGTCCGCCAACCCCAACAGAGACAACTTTGAGAAGGCTGTGGCCACTTTGGAACAGGCCAAGTATGCTGCTGCCTTGGCTTCGGGTTCTGCCACCACCGCCTTGATTCTCCAATCCTTGCCCATTGGTTCCCACGTGGTGTCGGGTGGTGATGTTTATGGTGGTACTCACAGATACTTCACCAAGGTTGCCAGTGCACACGGTGTGGAGGTTTCGTTTGTGGGCGACTTGGCCAAGGACTTGGCTGGAGCTTTGCGTGCCGAAACCGCTTTGGTCTGGTTGGAGACTCCATCTAACCCCACCTTATCGGTGACGGACATCTCGGAGGTGGCCAGCATTGTCAAGGCCCACAACGAGAAGCACAAGGCCAAGGCCTTTGTGGTGGTGGACAACACCTTCTTGTCGCCATACATCTCCAACCCATTGGTGCACGGAGCCGATGTGGTGATCCACTCCATTACCAAGTACATCAACGGCCACTCTGACGTGGTGGGAGGAGTGTTGGCCACTAACCTGGACGAATTGCACGAGAAGTTCCGGTACTTGCAGAACGCCATTGGGTCGGTGCCTTCTCCATTTGACTCATGGTTGGCCCACAGAGGCTTGAAGACGTTGCACTTGCGGGTGAAACAGGCGTCTTCCAGTGCGCAGGAAATCGCCGAGTACTTGAATAGCCACGAATCCATTGTCAGTGTCAACTACCCCGGGCTCAAGTCGCATCCTAACCACGACGTGGTGCTCAAGCAACACAGAAACGGCTTGGGAGGAGGCATGATCTCTTTCAGAATCAAGGGCGGAGCCGAGGCCGCAGCCAAGTTCACTTCTTCCACCAAGTTGTTCACGTTGGCCGAGTCTTTGGGCGGAATCGAGTCGTTGATCGAGGTGCCAGCCATCATGACGCACGGAGGCATCCCCAAGGCCGAGAGAGAGGCTAACGGTGTTTACGATGATTTGATCAGAGTGTCTGTGGGTATCGAGGAGACCGAAGACTTGTTGGAGGACATCAAGCAAGCCTTGCAGAGCATCTAGATACGGATGACTGGGCTATTAGACGAGGTCAGTTTTCATACCAAGAGACCAGATTAGACCAACTAGTACTAGAGAGTTAGACACTACCAGTACTGATATTAATGGGATAGTGCCAGAGAGTGGAAATAACTAGTGCTGATACCAACGACGTTAGAGTCGTACTCAAATCTAACGAATATTGGACTACACTCTATGGACGTGGCTTGAGAAAGTACCAGGGTAGTCCAGTAACCAATGGATCAGAGTACTGGAATAAGGCAATTTCTTGATACTGTGAATCAGATACTACCAGAAAAGAGACCAACTAGAATACGAAAAATAGACTAGTACTTGCACGAACGAGACTAGAGTAGCAGTACCAAAGCAGTACCGGCACATTACATTTTCAGTATAGACCAAAATCTCATGTAGCCATACATTTATCTAGTACCAGCAATTAACATAGAATTCTAACACTACGAAGGCCACACTTTACGAAGGTCACACTCTACTAACACTAGAAGACTAACACTTCACCTAAGTGTTAAATTAGATGTTAGATGCTAGAGTACATGGGTAAGGTATAAAGTGGAGAGTGGAGAGTAGACTGGGGTTTTACGAGGACAAGTCCGTATTTGGCCCAAAACGTTTTCCGGCCATTTTAAATTCCAGTGCAACTTGGATGGTCCTCAATGGCTTGTTCTATTGCTGTGACTGAGTGGTGGAATTATTGACAAACTTCCCTTCTAAACATTGTCTTGAGGTCGAGATCTACTTCTTGCCTTACCATAGAACAATTGTTAACTACCAACTGAACAACAGACGACCAAATCTACAGGTTATTGAGGTCATTCAAGTCATCGCTTGTGGTCATCGCTTGTGGTCATCGCTTCTGGTCATCGCTTGTGGTCATCGCTTCAAGTCATATAAGATCACTCGACTACTACTACTACTACCATATCACTATCAGTACTGGTACACTTAAGGGCATCAGTTACAGGAATATAATGGTCTGGTTCTTCTTGAGGATTGACATAGTGTCTAGGTGTACCAGGATCAGCCAGTACATAAACTTACTTTCCTGTGTATCTACCATCCTATCTCTCTACCATCCTATCTCTCTACTATTTACTCCTATCTCTCTACTGTATCCCCTATATACTCTAGTATCTATAGTGGATATGGCACGGCATGGGAGCTAGTGTCATTGAGTATCATCTTAGAGTAGAGTCGAGTAGATTTATATCCAGTCAAATGTATGGATGCATTCATCGCCAAGGTACACTAATATTTTGAGGTCGACGTTCATTTGAGGTCGACGTTCATTTGAGGTCGACGTTCAAATTCCATGGCCTATTTTATAGACTACTCTCTATTTCTACTGCATTCTCTATATCTACTGAATTCTCTATATCTACTGAATTCTCTATTTCTACTGCATTCTCTATATCTACTGAATTCTCTATATCTACTGAATTCTCTATATCTACTGAATTCTCTATATCTACTGAATTCTCTATTTCTA
>NKZC01000402.1:0-10904 GCA_002374385.1 Metschnikowia borealis | reverse complement strand
TATAGTATAGTATAGTATAGTATAGTATAGTATAGTATAGTATAGTATAGTATAGTATAGTATAGTATAGTACAGTACAGTATAGTACAGTACAGTACAGTACAGTAAAGTGTAGAGAAGATAACGCCAGATTCGCCCTGTGATTAACCAGGGAGTAATATCCAGTAGATGACTCATACTATAAGATATTGACCTCATAGTCTCATCAAGATATGTAAACACTCTAGGGAAAGTGTTTGCTTCAGGAGTAGGAGACGGAGAGTTGTCAGTGTTCATTGAAGTATTATCAATACGAGATCTTTTGGTGGGTCTGGTTCTTGGAGGCATCTTGGTATTCCTCCGGGCAGTTGATATATATTAGTTTTTCGATACTTATAATAAAAGGGAACGAAGTCCCCTTTATATATTTGGAGATTCTTCCTTCATCACGGCATTCATTGTAACCACAATTGATTGCTTCAGGAAAACAGATGGCTGGCTAACCAGCAAGCCGTGGTTATCAAAGTGGGCTCTTTTCATTGCTGGTTTTCAACATAAAGTACAGTACAATATAGTACAGTACAGTACAGTACAGTACAATATAGTACATTACAGTACAGTAAAGTACAGTACAGTACACTATAGTACAGTACACTATAGTACAGTCCAGTACAGTAAATTATCTTGATGATAATAACTGCTGCATTTTTGATCGTGACCCCTCTTGAAACCATTTTACAAACATGGAAAACAAACTTCATGGGCATCAAGCTTCTTATTATATTTTAGTACAGTATAGTATTGTACAGTAGTACAGTAAAGTACACTATAGAATAATACAGTAGTATAATAAAGTATAGTACAGTATAGTACGGTATAGTACAATACAGTACAGTCCAGTAGTACAGTATAGTATTGTACAGTAGTACAGTATAGTACAGTCCAGTAGTACAGTATAGTACAGTCCAGTAGTACAGTATAGTATTGTACAGTAGTACAGTATAGTACAGTCCAGTAGTACAGTATAGTACAGTCCAGTAGTACAGTATAGTATTGTACAGTAGTACAGTAGTACAGTGTAGTATAGTACAGTGGTACAGTGTAGTATAGTACAGTGGTACAGTGTAGTATAGTACAGTGGTACAGTGTAGTATAGTACAGTGTAGTATAGTACTGTAGCACTGTAGTACTGTTGAACAAGAGGAATCAGTACACGCAGGTGTACTACTCAAAGCAAGCAAAAACACAAAGCAAGCAAGCAAAACCTTCTACATTTTCAGATATGATCAGCCAATATGGAATTGGTGCCAAGTTGCTCATGGACATGGGCTACAAACAGCAACACAATAGGTATATTGCTTTGTACCATGATGATTAAGAACATAACATTATGGAAAAACCATTGTTACATCAGACAGAGTAGGCTTCAATAACCTCTACGGTGATGACCTGCACATAGCGAATCGAACAATTGGTAATTAAAACTAGTTAGTATTGGTAGTTGGATTGATAGTTGTAGTAGTATTACAGTACTGGCTAGGTCACTAGTACTACAAACAGTCTATTGATCCAGAATAGGTCTTCATAATCAGAAACACTAAGTTTTTTTATTGACATATAACCAAATGGGATGTGTATATTATCACGGATATTTAGTGTGCAAGCTCGATTCTTGTTATGTTATAGGTAAGCAGTATAATGTAATTGGTAGCATATAAAGCTCATAAAAGCCTATGCCTTTGTTGTGGTGGTTCAAATGTATCCAGTGCATGAATTAAGTAAATACAGCTCAAAGGTAGAGCAGACCACTCATAATGGATGTGTCAGTTCAATTCTGAGTAATTCAATATGAAAACTGATGAAGTCAAGAGAACTTGATGTTGGCACCGATCAAATGCTATGTAGAGAGCACATGCAAGTTATTGGGTTAATAGCATTAAGGTGGGTAATGCTTGAGATACTGATAAAAAGCATCTGCCAAATCTTGTTCAGTTTGGAGAGAAGCTGAATTCACCATACCCTAGTAGAAATTGCAGGTAGCTCACCGTAATACCTGGTTACTACGGATCGGAAGTCTTCTAGATGGCACACCATGAATCACGTTCATAGCATCAGTACTCTGTATTAGTCCTAATCTAGGATTGAATAGGATTAGTGGTATGATCTCTGCACTGGCCGCTTCACTAGTACTCGGTATCTGTCTGACTTGTTGAAACTGAGTCTGACTTGTTGAAACTGAGTCTGACTTGTTGAAACTGAGTCTGACTTGTTGAAATTGAGTCTAACTTGTTGAAACTGAGTTTGACTTGTTGAAACTGAGTTTGACTTATTGAAACTGAGTTTGACTTGTCGAAACTGGCTTGTTCAAACTGAGTCTGACTTGTTGAAACTGAGTCTAACTTGTTGAAACTGAGTTTGACTTGTTGAAACTGAGTTTGACTTGTTGAAACTGAGTTTGACTTGTTGAAACTGAGTCTGACTGGTTGAAACTGGCTTGTTCAAACTGAGTCTGACTTGTTGAAACTGCCTGTGATGACTTGAAACGGCTTCCTCGATGGCTTCCTCGTGAATGCCTGGATATCCATGTAATGAATCGAGTAATGGCCGGAAAGTCTATGCTTCTGTGGAAACATCGATGCACATATAATCTATTCTCAAACTTTGGACTCCTCTCTTCTTAATCGGAATCCTCTCTCCTTCTGAAGTTGAACCCTCTCTTCTTAATCGGAATCCTCTCTCCTTCTGAAGTTGAACCCTCTCTTCTTAATCGGAATCCTCTCTCCTTCTGACGTTGAACCCTCTCTTCTTATTCTGACTGAATTCTTATTATGCTTTATTATGGCTCAAAGTCCACCACTTTCTTGTCAGTCTCCTCTTCAATGTATAACAGGTCCACTCCGGACCAGTCCACTTTGATGCCTCGCTGCATGTCGGTGTTCTTCAAAATATGCTCTCTCTCCTTCTTCCAGTTCTCTTGCATGTCTGCAAAGCCCTTGTCCCACACCTTGTCGTAGACCTTCATGATCTTGGCCTGCTCCTCCTGTCTCACTTCTTCCAACGCCATCCACTCCATATGCTTGATGTCATCCAGAGATGGCTCGTAGATGTGCCAGATCACGTAATGGGGCAACCCAATCACGGAGTAGCCCATGCGCTTGCTCATCTTTCCAAACGCCTCTGTTTCCGCATGTTTTTCGAACGAAAACGCTGGGAAATGCAGTCCGGTCCGGAAAACCTTGGACTTGGTCAAGATCGACACTCCTCCAATTCCGTCCAAGTCCATCTCCACCTCGGGGTCTCCATAAGGGTCCCTCAAGTATGCCAAATGTGGTCTCCACGTCTGGTATTCTACATACCCTTCCACAATACACGCATCCTCGTCCAAGGTGTCTGCCAATTGCAAACCACCATCAGATTCTTGCCACGAGTTCAAGTCGTATGGTTGCTGGTTTCCCAACCAGTCTGGCAATGGCCGCCACACGTTCGGCACAATCACGTCCTTATCGTGGTGCATCAAGTCCTCCAAAATCGTAGGCGGAACGGTTTCCACGTCGGCATCTCTCCAGTACACAAACGAATGGTATGGCTTGATGGCCACGGTCCATAGCCAGTTCCGCGCACGTGCCATGAGCTTTCTCCGGGGCCCTTGAGCTGCAAACCCGTGTCTATCGGAAAACGACTGGCCAATCACCTGGCCAAAATCCTTTTCAAAGATCTCGATCTCGCCAAAATGCACCTTGGGGTCGATATCCGTTTGGAGCTCATTCAAATGCTTCTTCAACTCGCCCATGGTGTCATCAGAAGAGTCACTGACCAAAAACGCCAAGTCGATCAATTCGTGTGGATACGTCAAGTTTCTCATATGGCTGAAAAACATCGGCAAATGTGCTGCTGCATCTCTTAAAGGAACGCAGAACAATACACGCTCATCGCGTTGCCATCCGTCGGGGGAGCCCACGTAGTGCGCCAAGTCGAAATACTGCACTGAGGGCAGATTGCTGAAGTTGGGCACATACAATGAGTTTTTGGTCACCAGCACAACTTCAAAAAGAGTCAACATGACTAAAATGCACAGAATCACCGCCACCTTCAACTTGTGTTTGAAGAAGGATCTGCCCACATTCCCATTGCCGATGGTTTCCAGCAAAGAGGAGAAAAAGGAAGGCGACGATTTTTCGCTATATTCGTATGGAGTCATTTGAATAAGCGACATCGAAAGAGATCCTTAAATAATGCGAATGCTCAAATCGATTAAAGAGAAAACAAATTCAAGATGGATTTGCGTGTATCTCGGAATGAGTCAAAATATCGAGATCTAGACTCTTGCTGAATCTGATATTTCAAACGAAATCAATGATTTGATATTAATATGCCACAGGTATCCAGTTCAGAAAAGATATCCAGTTCGGCAAAGATATCTTTTCCTTTCAAGTGTAGTTTCTTGTTTCCAGATTTCAGTATTTGAGTATCTTGGTGCTCAGATAAAACTCAATATAAAGTCAGCTATAATTAGACACCTGTCAATACGAGAAACTGTAGTCGGCAACTGAAACGAGGAACAAGAAAAAAGACTTCCTATTTGGGAAGGTGCTTCTTGGGCCAAAAAAGAGGCCGCTGGGAAAATTAGGTAAGGAGCGTCGGGGCCAGGGGGGTGGCTATTTATATATCTCTAGAGGGCACAGGGGGTATGTACGCCGCAGAGTCTGTATATGGCGATGGTGGCGATATGCACACAAAAAGAGATGAAACACGCCTTAAACACGAGGAGAGGCGTATATAAGTATCGGTGCTCGCTGCAAAGAAAATGGGGGTCTATGCGTTTTTCACACCGCTCGTGTTTTTCTTTTTAAGATCTGCGCGCAACCGCACGACATGATCGCACCGTTTCAGCTATCTGCAGGAACTTGAACTTTTTAGCAGCGTTTTTCTCACCTGATCATTGGCAGCAAGATTGGAATGCTCAGTTGGGGTGCTTAATGAGGGATTCGGAAGATATTATCCGAGGAGATTGGGGAAAATAGGAGGTGAATCAGGTGGAAAAAAAGAGATTTACGGATGATGGTGTACGGGTTTGTGAAATCCAAACATCTGTACACCACACTCTAAAGCAATTCCTTCCAAAACGTCAAGTCAAAAATCAATGACCTCAAGTTAACAGCAACCATGTATCTTATGGAGCCAGAATAAGGTTGGGTGATAGATCAAAAATGTGCTTATATGCAGGCCCGAGCGTTTTGCGCGTCATCAGGTAAACAACCACACCAAACGCGAGGCAGGAGGGTTCAAGTGGCAACCCCTAATAGATAGTTGTTTCAGCCGTGTTTCAGCTGTGTTTCAGACTTGCATTAAGCATTTGTTTGCGTTTCATTGTTGTTTCAGCTGTGTTTCAGATTTCAAGTCATACGATTACAGATCTACTCGGCACTACTAACTGTCGATCCAGCATCCATTGATTACACTATTCGTGTTTCATACCTGTTCTTTCGTGTTTCATACTTGTTTCATCCTGTTTCATACTTGTTTTATCCTGTTTCATACTAATTCCTAACTTATAATACCCAATGAAAGTAGAGGAGCTCATCATAGACGGGTTCAAGTCGTACGCCACGCGTACAGTGGTCAGCGACTGGGACCCTCAGTTCAATGCCATCACTGGGCTTAACGGGTCCGGAAAATCCAACATTTTAGACGCCATTTGCTTTGTTCTTGGTATAGCGTCCATGACCACGGTCCGGGCGTCGAGTCTCCAGGATTTAATCTACAAAAGAGGCCAGGCTGGAGTCACCAAAGCATCGGTGACCATAGTTTTTGACAATTCGGAAAAGGATAAGTCGCCAATTGGGTTTGAAAACTCGTTGAAAATTTCCGTGACTAGGCAAATCATCTTGGGCGGGTCTTCCAAGTACCTTGTGAATGGCCACAAAGCTCAGCAGCAAACGGTGTTGAATCTTTTCCAATCGGTGCAGTTGAACATCAACAACCCCAACTTCCTCATTATGCAGGGTAAGATCACCAAGGTGCTCAACATGAAGCCGCAGGAGATCTTATCGTTGATAGAGGAGGCTGCAGGAACAAAGACATTCGAGGACCGAAAGGATAAGGCGATCAAAACCATGCAGAAAAAAGAGGCCAAGTTGATGGAGATACGCAACTTGCTTAAGGAGGAAATCGAGCCCAAGTTGGAGAAGTTCCGGTCAGAAAAGCGTATTTTCTTGGAGTTCCACAAGATCCAGGTGGACCTTGAGCGGATTCAACGCATAGTCAAGTCCTACAACTACAGGAAATACTCTTACAGCTTTGACAACTACTCCAATAAAAAATCGGAGAACGAGGCGGTGATTGGCGAGTTGCACCGCACCATCGAGCGGCTTGGCGGCGAAATCACCAACTTGAATGCGGATCTTGAGCATGTTAAGGCGCAAAAGAAGGCGGAGCAGAGCGGTGGAAGCCGCATCGAGGCGTTGTCAAAAGCCGATTCGGAAATGTCCGACGATATCACCAGATTGAGAACCACACGGGACTTGACCCGGGAAAACTTGGCGGAAGAAACGGCTCTATTGGACCGCTCTTGTACCCAGCGCCAGGCCTTGGAGCACGATATTGCCAAGTCTCTGGAGACGTTCGCAGCCTTTGAGGAGAACCATCGTGAAATCAAGGACAAATTCGGACATATGAGCGACGAGTTCAACCAAAAAGAGGAGTTGTTCTCGACGCTCTCCACCGGAGTCACGGCCAAGGGTGGCTTTGATGGAGGGTACATGTCACAAATGAAGGCACTTAAGGAGGAGTTGAGTGGGACACAAAACGTGATCAACCAGCTGAACTTGAAGCTCCTGCACTTACGGGACAAGGTTTCTGGCGACACCAAGCGTATTTCCCAGGCTAAAGCCGAGACTGCATCATTGATGGAGGAGATGCAGAGCTACGAGCGAGAAATTGCGGAGAAAGAGACCCAATTCGAAAAGTTTGGCTTCAACCCAAAGGAGTATCAGGCCTTGAGAGACCAGGAGAGTCTTATACGAAAGCAGATCGTGGATTTTAACCAGCAACTCAACTACTTAAAGCGGGAAATCGGGGGAAACGTGGAGTTCACGTATTCCAAGCCATTTTCCAACTTCAACCCCGAATCTGTGAAAGGTACAGCACTCCAGCTCTTCAGTGTGAATGAAAATTCAGCGGAACTGGCATTGGCATTGCAGGTATGTGCAGGAGGGCGGCTTTACAACGTGGTGGTGGATAATTCCAATACGGCATCAGCATTGCTTGAAAGAGGCAATCTTAAGCGAAGAGTGACGATCATTCCGCTCGATAAAATCTCCGCAAGGAAGGTTTCACAGGATAAAGTGAGTTATGCCGCAGAAAAGTGTCCTGGAAACGTGGAGTTGGCCATGAACTTGATTGATTTCGAAGGGGACGTGGAAAAAGCCATGGCCTACATTTTCGGCAGCACCTTTATCTGCAGGGACCCGAAATCCGCTAAGGAAGTGACGTTTGACCCTCGGATCCGGGCCCGCTCTATTACTTTGGAAGGAGACATCTACGATCCTGAGGGTAACTTATCCGGAGGTTCACGGCGCAACAACTCGTCCATTCTCCTCAAGATGCAGAAGTACAACCAGTTGGTGCGGCAGATCCAGCAGTACGAGGCGAAGCTCCGGGGGATGCAGGAACAGATGGCACAAATGGAAGCTCTTAGCGAGTCCACCAAGCAGCTCCAGACAGAGCTCAACTTGAGCAAGCACGAGATGTCGTTGTTGCAGAGAAAATTGGACAATAGCGGGGGATCTGGAGTGATTCGCGAGCACCAGGCCAACATGCAAGAAATCAGCCAATTGGAATCCACCATCAAGGAGGCTGAGGCCAGGAGTGCAGAGCTTGAAGTGCACATAGCATCGGTCAACCGGGATATACAGGAGTTCCAACAGGACAAAGGCCTGAAGCTCCGGGAATTGGAGGCTGAGATCAAGGAGCTCAAGAAAAAGCTCCAGGCTGAGGACGGCAGGGTCAAGAAAAACGAGGAGGAGTATGAGAATCTCCAGCTTGAAGTGGAGCAGAAAAAGGCCGAATTGAGTGCAGTGAGCGAGTCCATTGAGGCAGCCCAAAACAGTATCAGTGAAACACAAAAGAAACTCAGTGAAACCGAGGAAAAACTTGCAGAGCTTGAAGAAAGGCATTTGGAGGTGCGCACCCAATTGGACGATGAACGTGCCAAAGTGTTGGGCTTAAACGAGGAGATTGCAGAGTTGAACAAGGCCATCACTGCTAAAAGTGAGCAGCAAAACTCAGCAAAACTCCAAGCACAGAAACTCAGCCACGACTTGGAAAAGTCGGCTGAAGCCACTGAGGCTGTGCGGCGCAAGTTGGACCAACTCATAGAGGAGAATGAGTGGCTAGCGGACGAAAACGTGGTGGAGAGTATCATCCTGCAGTACCCCGACATCAATGTGGAGGAGTATGAGAACCAGGCCGCCATATTGGGGGAGCGGGCGCAGAACATGAAGCGCAAGGTCAATGCCAATATCATGAACATGATCGATAATGTTGAGAAGAAAGAGGCTGCGTTGATCCACATGATCAGGACGATTGAAAAGGATAAGTCCAAGATCGAAAACACCATCGAAAAGTTAAACAACTACAAGAAGGATACCTTGGACAAGACGTACCGCAAAGTGTCGGTGGACTTTGGCGATATCTTTGCAGACCTTCTCCCCGGGTCGTATGCCAAGTTGGTGCCTATCAACCCTCAAAATGTGACGATGGGGCTTGAAGTCAAGGTCAAGTTGGGGCCAGTTTGGAAGGAGAGTTTGGTGGAATTATCGGGAGGCCAGCGGTCGTTGATTGCGTTATCGCTAATCATGGCACTTCTCCAGTTCAAGCCAGCTCCCATGTACATTTTGGATGAGGTTGATGCGGCGCTTGACTTGTCGCATACGCAGAATATCGGGCATTTGATCAAAACTCGGTTCCGTGGCTCGCAGTTCATTGTGGTTTCGTTGAAGGAGGGTATGTTCACCAATGCCAACCGGGTGTTCAGAACACGCTTCCAGGACGGAACGTCCATGGTCTCCGCCATGTGATACTCCACGCTACTAACAAATGATGATTGGGGATGGTGCCATGGAAGACTTAAGCTTGGCTTTCCTTGTACTTGGATGTGACGTCAGGTGGACAGTCCAATGAATTTTTGTGCTATTATCCGCGTGCGTTCTTCTGGCCGAGATGCAAGACATACTTCCAGTACCATGGTATATTTGATGTTCTCGTGTTCTCGTCTCAAAGCCAAACGTACTTCTGATAACCACTAGTATAGTATGGTGCTGGTGAGGGTGAGGGTGAGGGTGATACCAGTACAGAGTAATAGGAAGAGTCAGAGTCAGTATAACGCAAATTATATGCAAGACTGTTGGTTATATCCAGTTCCTTCGGAAGTGAGACTACAATCAGGACATTGGAACCAATTGAACACATCTGACAATTCCTTTTACTCTTCACCAATTGGTCAGTCAATGTATTGATTTTGGTGATATTTTGACCACTCCACGGCATACCACAGCTAATTCTATACCTAATCCAAGCCAGCCAATTTCAGAGAAGTTGTGGAAAATGTGTTGGAGATTGAAGTGGCTCGATGGACTAGAATTGTGTGCCTACTCATCTGTTTAGTAGTCATTATTATAGTTCTAACTATAGTTCATTATCAGCTTGTGTCAGTCTTTAATCGACATATATACTCTTATATAGACATTTAGATATATGGCCATTTAGACATTTAGATATATGGTCATTTACTCATTTAAATATTTAGATATTTGGTCATTTACTCATTTAAATATTTAGATATTTGGTCATTTACTCATTTAGATATTAAGATATTTGGTCATTTACTCATTTAAATATTTAGATATTTGGTCATTTACTCATTTACTCATTTACTCATTCATTCACATACTACTCAAGAGTCTTACCCGTAAAAACACACGAGATTTTTTAAGGCTTCGTCAAAGTGATGTTTCGTAAAATTGCACTGCAATCAAAGTCATCCTACACTTTCTATTGATGGATGCCTGAAGAATTTCCTCCAAACAGACCACCCTATCGTTTATCCAGTGCTCATAACCAAGAACTCCAGTACCCAAGATCAGATTTATTGAAGAACAATACCAATACCTCCCGTTATATTGAAGTAGCCAAACTCTACGACTACCTGTACTACTATTCCTGTACTACCTGTACTACCTGTACTACTATTCCTGTACTACCTATACTACTATTCCTGTACTACCTGTACTACTATTCCTGTACTGCCGCAACAAAAGTATTCAACCAACGCAACAGTGTTTCGGTCAGTTTATCAGTCGCCTACCTTCGAACGGTGCCCGGATACGTACCCTAATTACCTCATCCTATAGCCATTTAGGTAAACCTTATGATGTATATAATCAAGCGGAACTAAACTTTTCATACTTAAAAACAAAATCAGGACAATCTCTATGATCAAAGAGATGGCAACACTTTGACAAATGTCTACTATTTTGCAGCCGCGGCAGAGAACCTTTTCTCGCCTGAAGCCACGAAGAAGGAGTTTCCTACTGATCTGGTTAACGGGAATATTATCTCCAGACAAGATAAGAATGAAATCATTGGAGGAATAGAAAAAGGAGATCCATGGCGAATTCACGTCACAGTCCTTTTTACCAGCCAAGGAGGGAACTATGCACTATGTACAGGAACTGGATCCCCTGATTGACCAAGACGATATCTGGAGAAGAATACAAACTTTCCAGATTCATGAGAAGTTGGACTATGAGAAGCAAGACATTAAATCTGTCACAACTAAAATCTCTTCAGACCATCGAACAGAAAACCTTGAAAGGTTGGCAAAGATGTACCATACCAGGTATGTGCATCCCAGCGAAAACCAATGG
>NKZC01000301.1:0-18795 GCA_002374385.1 Metschnikowia borealis | reverse complement strand
TCATAAATTATCATAAATTATCATAAATTATCATAAATTATCATAAATTATCATAAATTATCATAAATTATCATAAATTATCATAAAATATAATCAAGAAGATAAAGCAGTCCTTGAAGTTGTTAGAATTATAATACATACTATTTATAGACTTTCATTTTTTAAAGTATTATTCAAAGTAATCTTCGATTCATTTGTATTTAATCCGTTGACTCCATGAAGGAGAACATTGAGCTGCCTATATACTTTGTTACGATTTGTCATCTAACATCGCAGAAACTGGACCGGATAATTCATTGATCCCCATTGACATCCTATAGTTGTGGAACCTCAGTATTGATGTGAGTCATTTTCACAGTCAGTCATTTTCACGGGTCATTCATTTTCACAGTCAGTCATTTCCACAGTCAGTCATTTCCACAGTCAGTCATTTCCACTTTTTTTTTTCTTTCTTTTTTTTTGACCGTAACTACCATCGGGTTATGAGCACTTGCTCCTCGTCACCATAACCACAGTTACTCCGGCCATAACCTCTCTGATACCTTTCAATGCTACTTTGTAATGAAATTCTCTAAGGCTATGGTAAGGTAGACTCTATACACAGGTTTTCCAATGAGTCACAATGAATTAGTCTTTAACCAACATTATACATACTGCTAGATTCTTGTAAGCAGGTTGATTACCTAATCGAAACTATACTCGTTGATGATTCTTGAGGAAGAGGAATCGACGGCCATTAAGTAGTCTGCCGGAATGTAGCCGAAGGGGTGTCGTAATGGGGAACCGGGGGCGTAGTAACGGTGAGCCCAAGGGGGGCGTAGTAGCATCGGGTCCCGAATAACTGGGCACGTGAGCCCAATTCCTGTATGGGTAGTGCTCTGTGCCTATTAGAACTACTACTATTGAGTATTGATATTACTGACTACTATTGAGTATTGATATTACTGACTACTATTGATTAGTACCGACTACTGACTACTGACTACTTCCTTTTCTGAAACAATTACTGACTGATTGCTGATAGTGTTGGAGCCGTATCACAAGTGACCAGTAAATCACGGATCCTAGAGTAAAATATCCACGTGATTAAGAATGATATCAAAGTCTATAGAAAATGGTAATATGTAGTTGAGTAAATCATACATGGATTGTCTAAGTGATAAACATTTGTCTAAGTAATAAACATTTGTCTAAGTAATAAACATTTTTCTATGTAATAGATAACATAAAAATATTAATATGCATAGACATAGATGTAAATAGACATATGGACATGTATATTAGACCCACCATGGTGCTCTACCTATTGAGGTATTTGAGTATTCGCTGGCTAATCCTAACAGGGACCATTGGCAGACCGCCACAATCCACTGTAACAGTATGTACTCTCACCTATTGTTAGCACTGACTTTTGCAGCCACGTCCTCTCCTCGAGTAGTTTATAAATATCTCAGATTCGTTCTTGGAGGACCAGCCAATGAGCTTAATAACAGAATAACCGTACCAGAATCCAACAACAAATAGACACATCAAGAATTGAGAAATAAAAAAAATGAACAAATCCAGAAACTTGGAAAGTTCGAGACATGACTGGAAGGTTAAGACCAGAAAATGGACATAGACAGTGAGAGATAGAAGAGAGTAAAATGGGAGAGAGTACAGAATAAAATAGAGTCTTAGAAAAGTGACTAGAAAAAAGACTAGAAAAGTGACTAGAAAAAAGACTAGAAAAAAGACTAGAAAAAAGACTAGAAAAAAGGTGAGCGGATGTAGCAGCTTTTATATTCCGTTGACTTTGGCTGTAAATCGGTGCTCGGTGCGGGGTTTCGGAATGCGACCACAGTAGCCTCATGCGCGAGCGTTGGCTGCAATTCCAAAAGAATACAAAAGAACTGCCATTCTCTGCGAACGTAAAAATATATTAATTTACACGATTGGTTCTTTTAGTGGGAAGTAACTGTTAAGATGATTGAGTGAAACATTAATAGTTAAGATGATTGTGTAAGAGACTTTCATATTCGGCATTTATTGGGTCTCGTCTTGAAATGATATAGATGAGGTACCCGTTTATACAATATGTCCGCATTGCCATATCGATACTATACAGATTATGGATATGCATCATGTGGTGTTAATGAAATGCTATTGCTGATAACTTAGGTCACCACCACATCCACTTAATAGTGACTTTATTCTTGGGCCTGGATACAGAGAGGCATGGGAGCACGGGGAAAAACATGAGAGAGAAGTTTCCAGGAAAGAAGAAGAGAGCAAGCCTGTCCTGACTTTAGAGCATAGACTCTCCCAATGCTTCTCCTTTTCTTTTTCTAAGGATTTCTATCTCACCTCAGCTTATCTACCTGGTCTTTTTCTTCTGCTTGATCTCCTCCTCCTTCAGTGGATGCAACTTGATCTCCGTGGGGAAGTCGGGCCGGTTGCCCTGGTAGCCTTGCGACCAGTCATAACCACTAGCATAGGCAAAAATGGTACCGTTGCTGTTGAAGGCCGTTGCTGTTATAGGAGCACCCACATTAGGGAAGTTCTTCAACCGTTGTTTGGCGTCCTTATCCCAGAAACAGAAGGTTCCGTCAGAACCCGCAGTCGAAAACGTTCCATAAATCGGGTGGAATGAGATGGCATTGACCGTATAAAGATGAGTTTCGTTACTGGCAACCAGCGAGGTTCTGGACGTGGAAGTGCCGTTTGGTGGCTTACGATGACACCGGAACGAAAAGCCACTCTTTTGTTGTTCTGCATCATCAATATACTGGATAGCACAACGGGCCTCAATGGAAGCTATGGCATAGCCATTTCCTTGGGGATAACAAGCCACGGACCGCGTTTGGTACTTCAAAGGTGACATGGCGCTTTTGAAAATTTGCTGTGGGTTGGTCAAATCTATGATGGCCAAATGGCGCTCAGCACAGCCAACCACCAAAAGCTTCTGGGCAGAGTCCATGCAGTACACTTTGTCGGGCAAGTTGATGACGGAGATGGGCTGGGGCGACCGCATGTCCCAGTACTTCAAGGTCTTGTCCCAGGACCCACTCACAACCACCTCAGTGTTAGTGGGTCCGCACTGCACAGAACGCACACATCTAACGGGGGCATCGTGGGCACCGATTTGCTGGGATTGTTGCAGTGCCAAATCAAAGAGCTTCACTTGCTTATCTGCACCACCGGAGCAAACCCTGGCTCCATCGGAAGACCAGCGGGCGCTGAAAACAGGGCCTTCATGCTCAAAAAGCGCTCTTCCCTGGTTATTTCCCGAATTAGGGTCGATCTCATAGATGCGGACTTTTTTATCCCAACTGGAAACCGCAAGGAGATTCAGCTGTGGTGAAAACGCCAAATCCGTGACTGTGTCTTCAGGGCCATTGTTGACGGTGATGTCATTAATTAGCTCTTGGCCGGTGGCCGCACTTGTTTGCGTGGTGTTACTGGCAATGAAAGACATCTGCAGGAAAGTATGATACAGGAATAGTGGCACGCAGTTGGGGTCAGCTCCTGATCTCTGGTATCTCTGGCTCTGTTAGTGGTGAGGTTGAATTTATTCGTGCGAATGCACCTCCGTACCTCCCATGGTATAAGCCCATCTACTGCTATCTACAGTACTCTAGTACAGCATGCTGGACTGTACTGGTATATTATACGGCTGGAATATACTGGTGTACTATATTGCTACACTACACTAGTATTCTATACTGTTATGGTGACTGTGAATTGCTGGTGTAGTAGGAATTGGGTCACGTGAGGCGTCACGTGATGCTTACTCCGTACTACACCACCGAAACCAACCGTCAAACCATACCAAGTACCTGGCTGAACCAAGGCTAAATGCACTACCATGATGACCCAATGAATACATCACAATTCATATGCTGGTGGCAGGTTCTGAGAGTAGTACTCTTTGACTCTCGACGCTAGTTGTGCGCACCTGCAGAGCACACATGAAGTCTACAGAATACATCATCAACCCAAACCTCTCGCCCAGACTAATACACCACATGGGAGAACCACATGGGCTACGCCATATTCCTACGGTCCGGCTCCAGGACGAGCCCCTGAATTCCATTCCTGCATCCTCGGAAATTTCCCATACTTCTTCATACGAGGACATGACCTACATTGACTGGATGAAAGAGTCCACTATACACTGGCAGGCCAACACGTCGTACAAGTGGACGGTGCTTGTGATAATGTCGCTTGTGGTGGGGTATGTGACTATATTCTTGGACTTGGCATCTGTATGGCTCAATGACCTCCGCAAAGGTCTTTGTCTCTCCAAACTAGACCGATGGTCGCTTCTAAACCCGTACCTGACATGCCCTGCAGATGACTGGTACTACTGGCTGCGCATGTTGACAGGGAAAGTAAATTTTGTGACGGAAATTGTGGTGAATTTGCCCATATACGTGTTTTTCGTGTGCTCATTTGTGCTTCTGGCCGGCGTGCTCACGTTTACGCTAGCTCCTTTGATGAAGCAGAGCGGAATCCCCGAGATGAAGCTTATTATTGCCGGTTTCAATTACCACATGGACCTGTACTTAGGCCCACATATGCTTTTGTACAAGATCTGTGGCTTGGTGCTCGTGGTGAGCTCGGGTTTATGGCTAGGAAGTGAGGGTCCTTTGGTGCACATTGCTGGGTGCATTTTGACGATATGTTTTGAACGCATATACGGCAAAAACTCGCACGAGGGACTCAGGAGAGAATTGCTAAGTGCTGCTGCTGCCACTGGCATAGCCGTGGCTTTTAATCTGCCAATCGGGGGAGTATTGTTTGTGATGGAACTTCTTCCATCGTACTTCTCGCCCACCAAAATCATGTGGAACTCGTTTGTTTCGGCCACCATTGCGTTGGTGGCTTTATATGGGTTCAAGGTGTTTACTGAGGGTGAAAACTATATTGACGAGGCTCTATTTGATGTGCTGTTTGGGAACATTAGCTGGTTTTTCATGGAGTCCATTCCGTTTGTTCTTTTGGGTATTATCGGGGGCTTTTTTGGCTATTTCTATACGAAAGCCTACTTGCGCTTTGCAGAGAAACTGGCCAAAAGACGTCTCCACGTGTGGATGGTGTCGGTGTTGAAGATATCTGAGAGGACTGCACCATATGTGGAGTTGGTGATGGTTGGTTTGGCGACTTCTTTGGCTACGTTCCCGATTCTGATGACCAAAATGCCTCTCCGGGCTTTTTTGAAGGTTCTCTTTACCGATTGCCCCACTGGGGCCGTTTCCAAGGAGACAAATTCCTTGAACTTCATGTGCGATTCGTCCTCATTCTCTACGGTGTGGAAACTCGCCTATATTTTCGTGCAAGGTTTTTTCCTCCTGTCGTATAGTTATGGGCTTTCCCTTCCGGGTGGTGTGCTCATGCCATCGTTGGTTATGGGTGCTACAGTGGGCCGTCTCTTTGGTATCATCTCCCAGGCCATCCAGAATAAGCTAGATGCGGCCTACTTGGCTACATGTACCGCCAAATCGTGCCTAGTGTCTCCTTCTTCATATGCTGTTGTTGGAGCAGCGTCTTTCACTGCTGGAATCACCAAACTCACATTGTCGGTGGTGGTGATTATATTTGAGCTTACTGGAGCCGTTTCATACGTTATTCCAATTATGATTTCGGTGATCACGGCCAAATTCGTGAACGATTGGCTCTGTGAGGAGAACATCTACGATGCTTGGCTCCGAAACGAGTTTAATCGCGGCACTGGCTCGTTGTTGGTGAACTCCAATAAAGGTGATGGACTCTGTGTGTTCTCCAACTTGCCAGCACGTGTGCGGTCGAGAATCCCGGATATTACCATCGAAAGGTTCATGAGCCCGTTGAATAAGACTCGCCACTTGAGCTTGTTTCCGAAAATCCCTTATGATCTCCGTGAAATATATGGCTTTCTAGCGGACGATAACCATGAGGGGTACCCACTTGTGAGTAGCGAAGAATCGCCGGTTGATTTGGGCTACTTACCGAAAAAGGATGTTTATAAGCTGATTTTACTGGCCATGGGCGATGTGCAACTGCAGGACGCCATGATCTGCTTTAGAACTACTGTACCTTCTTTTCTAGAAGACGAGCAGAGACTCTATGAGCAGGAAACCTGCAACGCCTTTAAAAACGTTAGATTTGTGCCTGTTGTGGCTACCAAACCGACTCTTATCGTCAAGGAAACAGCGTCTTTGAAGCAGGTATTGGAGATCTTTGAACGGCTCCAGTTGAACTACTTGATGCTTCACGATGCTTCTAAAAGTAGCATGGTAAGCGGCTTCATTGATCGCTTCATGGTATCAAGAATGATGCGGGGGAAGTTCCTTGACCTTCAAACCGAACCGTTGGCGAATCAAGTGGGCCGGGAATTCGAAATTGATTGATGATACTGCAGATAATCAACGATTACTGCATTCAAGATATTGAATCCTGCACATACCTATCCATCAGTGCGCATGTCTGAGATCTACTTATATGTACCTCGAGAGATGCCATGAGCCTACCGCCCCAAGGAACGCTTCTATTACAGGATGTGGAGGCTCTCGGCCCCAATGCTGTTTTAGGGATTGATACGCAGTTCTTCACTGTGAAAAACATACTCAAAGGCGTCAAACTCATCCCCAAAGGCCTCCATTTTCTTCACTATTCCGAGTCTCTTGACCTGAGCTCACTGGCACGCTACGGCTGGTGGTTCCATTGTGATGATCAACAAGTCGTGACGTGGAATATCAAGGAAGAGTCTGTATTGGACACGGCACGTGACCCGGACATGCATGAATTGGGCATTTTTTACCCATATATGGTGGAGTACCCCGAAGACCGGGAGAAATGGGCTGAATTGACCCGATTTTTGGACATGGAAGTCGTGGAAGAGTACGTGGCCAACCCAAAAAACCCTATTTCCACAGCTACTCCGCTGCTGGAGGAGAATATGGTCTTAATGGATATTCTAAGGCAAAAGACACCCAACCAGAAGTTTCTGCAGGCAGACCAGGACGAGCTCCAGTACACAATCATCCAAACGCATAAACGACGTGAAGCAACCTCGGGTTCGGAAGTTACTGGTGATTTTTTGGACCGTTCCTGGTACCTTGAGTCGCTTTTCGCTCATGACCCCACCATGCTCTTGGCTGAGGTACAACTTTCTTTTCTTCACTTTCTCATATTGGGTAATGTTTGCTCCCTAACACAATGGACGGCTTTGCTTTCGCTTATACTGAGCAGCAGGCTGTTTTTGGAGCAAACAAAAGCATTCTCCACCGATTTTTTACGGCTTTTCGAGGCCCAAATTGCCTGTTTTCCTCCTGAATACATGGCTCCGGCTCTGGCTCTGCATATAGTTGATATGGAAAGCTATGGTGAGATATTGGCTAAGTTTCAGGACATATATGGCGATGCTCCTGCGTGGAAGCGGCTCCTGGACATCCATCAATCCAAATTTGGCATATGGGTGCCTCAAAGCTCAGTTTTTGATGCGGATAATTTCGAGGTATATGACGTTGAGAATCATGATTCCGCCGATGAAGATGCCCCTGCCATAGTGTAGTTAAAAATTAGTATAGATATTGGGTCGTACCCGACCCAAACCACACAATAAATATAGCTACAAGCAAGAAACTGTCGAGCTCCTAAGAGCAGAATGAAAATATGAACACTTTTCAAGAAACCAAATTCGCTGTTGATGACATAAGAGGCACCCAATACAGTCTTGTGTAGACCTTTTTATAAGGACTACTCAACTTTAATAAACACATAGGGCTTTTTAGTGTTTCTTTTTCCTCGATACGAAACTAACTTAGAGAATCAGTAGGCTGGGAGCTTTAGAGACAGTCAGACCATCAATATACACCATGTTATAGATAACAGACTAGGCCACATACCTGGTTATTTAAATCTGTGCCAATATTTTCCCTCGGTTGCGGCCATACCAAGTGTAAAGCACTGTTTCCCGTCCGATCAACGTTAGTTAAGCCACTTAGGGCCACAGTGAGTAATGCAGTGGGAGACCATGTGTGAAATTGTGGTGCTGCAATCTTTTTTTTTCCTCGCTTGAACTTATGAATGTATGTAATTAATATTGGAAGAAAGGTTTACGTACATTTTAGGGCTTATCACCCTATAAATTTGTTACTTATTACAATTCTCTAAAGAAGATTACTCAAGACAGACTAGTAAACAATACAGACCCGTATTCACTAGGAACTTGCATTCACTAGATTGTATAATTCTCTAGTACTAACTTTAATCGGATTTTACCATTAGTCTATTATCAAAAAACGTTATATACATACCAGGTATGAGACTAGAATCTAAATGACCACACACTCTAGCAAATCTATAGCTACCAAAAGTCTGCGAGACCGCTATTACATACACTGAGTAGTGTATAAATTGGACTAAACATTATTCTACACTTGTAATACCACCGAAAGCATCACAAGATGGATTGGGACATATTAGGACATACCAGAGAAGTAATGCACATTGTATATGGTTGTATTGTAGTGGTGGTGTAGTGGTGTAGTGGTGTAGTACAGTAGTAGTGTAGTAGTGTAGTAGTGTAGTAGTGTAGTGGTGTAGTGGTGTAGTGGTGTAGTCCTGTAGTCCTGTAGTCCTGTAGTCCTGTAGTCCTGCATTATAGTAGTACAGTAGTGTAGTAGAAAAGTACTGTCATGGCTCTTTTTCAGTATTCTGTTATCACCTCTCTAAAGTCCTGGTCCTTAAAACTACAAGTGTGACTCCTGCAACTAGAAGATGGCACTTTAGAACCGTTTTTTCAGATTCATAAGTTCAACTCAGAACAAGACCATAAACTTCAACAACACAGAAAGAAAGCCAGATTTGAGTCCTAAAATAAGACACTGAATACTACTTGTATAAACCTACAAAAATACTCTTCCACATAAAAGATGTTTATTACTAAGCCAATTATAATCATCAATGATTGCAGCCCTCAAACAGGTATCAAAGTTTGTCCCAGTCCAGGGCCAAATGTCAGAATCACAGTACTCGTAGTATACGCAAGCGTCTTAGAGACCATGACCAATGATCCACCAACCCGCTTCGAAAGGTTCATGTTTCATCTTCACATTCTCGCAAGATGCTACACGTATACTATAAGTAGTATTCATCGATTGAGTCCTGAACCAGGTGGTCCCTTTAACACCTGCACCAGCCACTTCTTCGTCGACTAAGAAGGGACCGATGTAAAGTGTCCACAATCAGAGGTATGAAATTGGATATGCACAACAGTTGCACAAAATTAGGTGTACAATCAGATGTATGGAATGAGTCATTCCGGAGAATGGTTGGAAAATTAGTATATGATACTAAGCACGTACTATTCACCATGCATGGTTTGCTCCTTCGGGGTGCCTTACGGACCTCGTCGTTCCCCAAAAACCAGAACAAATCTCCGGAAGCTGGATGGAGGTATTGAAACGGCCCTTGGAGAGAGGCCCAGCCCAAGATGGCCAATGGAGTGACACGGCTGTCAAACCACTCGGTTGTGTGCCTATCCCAACACCACCTGGTCTTGAGACGTTCGCGTGCGGGCACGAACACGGCAGAAGCCGCCATCTCAAAGGTCTTTTACAAAAATGCTCCCTGAAAGCTGACAGAGTTGAATCTACAGTCTCGTTCCATCATAGAGGAAGGGCACTCTCCGGAAAAAGAGCATGATGTGTGGTGGTACGCAATGGTGATGACGTACCGTTTAGAAATTTTTACATCTTTGGGTTTTGGATTTTTGGTTTTGGATTTTTGGTTTTGGATTTTGGATTTTGGATAGAGATGTGGAGAAGAAAAGTGATAGGAAATAAATTTTATTTGGGGCGAACGGCCTAGTTTATATACTTCGCAATATGACACAATGGCTGCGAAATTGTGGTATGTTGAGTTTTGTGGTTTGAAACACAAGAGTATTTGTGTCTGAAATGCGGTTTGTGTCTTTAGTTTTGTGTCATGTATTTGGGTTTAGACTACAATACAAAGGTATTTTGACCACAATAGTGGTTTTTGTGAAGAAAATTTATGATGAGATTTGGGGCTGGCGGGTATATGCAGGACCAACACAAGAGAGGGTTTATTCCTTTTCAAGTTTCAAAATAGTCCAAAAATGTTAGTATATCTTCAAGAAAATAAGGATTTAACTATATTAGCCACCGCCTGAAAGGTCTTCTCCATTGTTGTTTATTGTACTATAGTGAGAAGCGCATTGGTCGTTGCACAGACATCTGGTACTCGTGGCAGCAGACGGGAAAAAGCCTATGCAAACAAACACAATAAGCCAGTGGAACACAGAGATCTATTTGTACTCAAAAAGCCACAAAAAGCTCTTTTTTGTGGTGGAAGGTTTAAGCTGGCTGAGTCTTTAGCTCCCAATAGTGGCCCCACTTGCACCCGTACACCAGATCTATTGAATGATTTCTTGGAATAAAAAATCACCCCTTCATTAAATACTCTGTAGTCTATTAATTGTGGTCTTAGTTGTATACCAAGAAATTAAAAAGAAATTAAAAAGAAATTAAATAAAAAAGAAAGAAAACGTAAAGTTTGAATGTTAGTAATTTCCACATCTTTTGGGTTAGGTTACATGAGGATATCAAGATTCTTCTTGGCTGCAACAACAACTAGTATCTTGAGACTTCGCTTCTCAACCATCAGCACAATGAATGTCTGTGTTTTCTGGAACTGTAGCTTTATTTTTGTATTCCTGAAAGCACCCCCAAAGCAATATATACTACTACACTAATGTTGAAGGTACTCCAGTACAATTGGGATTTTGTCATATTACCAAACGTCTACCGACAAAGTCTAGTAAATTATATGAGCTCTAAAAGCTTATTCCGATCCTAATCTTTTTTCCGTAACCTTTGCCTTGTAGATACCAAACTTCCCCAATGGGGAGTCCAAAGTTCTACCTCTTCAATCTGGTTGATTCTCTTTCACTGTTGAGATCTTGAGATTTCAAAGTCAAGAGAAACAGAGGTTTACAAGTTGATCTGAAAGTTTTAGAGAATCCGGGTGTTTAGTGTTCTGAAAGTTTTCTAGAATCGGGGTGTTTAGTGTTGGCCTCATAGTGGGGTTTTGAAGTAAGTACAACCTTATCCAACAAGCTGGCCGCAGTCATAAGACCAACAACTTTCTGGGATTCATAACTGGCATGTTTAAAGTATGACCATGTCATAGAGAAAATCTGGCTACTTCTAGGGTGAGCAACATTGGTCTCCATGTATATTTCTACAGTAGTATGGTAGTATATTTCTACAGTATATTTCTACAGTAGTATGGTAGTATATTACTACAGTGTGACTGTTAGATACGCTATAGGAAGGCTTTACTCATAGAGGTATTGTGAAGCCTACTCTGCCTAATATTAACAATTGCCGCTAATAAATGATTTCGTTTTTTCCTCGGTCATCAGCTTACGATAATGGCCTGCTATGAATTTGAACAGTTTGTGGAGGAACGGTTCGACGGTATTTATTTATACCCCACCTATGTTTTTAGAAACCCTTGATCAGAAGTTCTTGAGTGGATAGCAGTAGTAGACAATTAGACGACTGAAGCGTGCCTTTTAAATTGACTGGTTAGTATTATCAGAGGTTCTGTCCGAGGTTACTCCCATTTACTCATTGGTTATCCATTGATTACTCCTGAGTCTAGCAGGTAACAGTAGAGTATAGGTGTATAGTATAGTATAATGATCTAACGGTATAGTATAATGATCTAACAGTATAGTATTTTGTAGTAGTATAGTCTTGTGTAGTAGTATAGTCTTGTGTAGTAGTATAGAATTGTGTAGAAGTATAGAATTGTGTAGTAGTATAGTATTGTGTAGTAGTATAGTCTTGTGTAGTAGTATAGTATTGCATAGTAGTATAGTATTGTATAGTAGTATAGTATTGTATAGTAGTAGAGTATAGTATTGTATAGTGGTAGAGTATAGTATTGTGTAGTAGTATAGTATAATGATCTAACAATATAGTATAATGATCTAGCAGTATAGTATAGTTTGTATAGTAGTATAGTATAGTGTGTTATGTTCTCTTATACATTTATGGCTCACTGATACTTTGCTCGTTGATGGTTCCTCAAAAAAGAACCGGAGTGGCTTATATAACTATGGGGAACGTAGTACCGGAAACCTGCACCAGAACAATGGTAAGGATTGTTCCAGAATATTTGAAAGGGCCACGGCGTTTGGAATGGCCATTGTTACGATCGGACAGAGTAGGTTTCGTGAATACTATACACTATACTACTATACCATATGTACTTTAGTGTACTCTACCTACTAGAATATACACTATACTACACACTATACGATACACTGCACTGTACTATACTAAAAAAAAACACTACACTAGACTACTATACAATGCTATACTACTACACAATACTATACTACTACACTACTATACTACACTACACTAGACGTCTTCCTTTACTTAGATGTGGGACTACACGTTATGCCCAATAACGTTTGTTAACCTGAACTTGTATTGGTTATTGGTCCCCAAAGAGAAGAACCGGAGTGGCTCATAAAACTAAGAAGCGAGCGTGGTATCGAAAAACTCGTCATCAGAACATTGGTGAAGATTGCCATCATAGTATGCAAACTCTGAAGGCCCTTGTTACGATCGGACAGAGTAGCCTTCATGAGTCCTCCATAGGCAAGGCCCTCCCTATCGTGGATCTATCAGTATAGTAGTATAGTATTATAGAGTATAGTAGTATAGTATAGTAGTATAGTATTATAGAGTATAGTAGTATAGTATAGTAGTATAGTATTATAGAGTATAGTAGTATAGTATTATAGAGTATAGTATTATAGAGTATAGTAGTAGAGTATAGTAGTAGAGTAGAGTAGTATAGTATAGTATAGTAGTATAGTATAGTATAGTAGTATAGTATAGTATAGTACTAGAGTATAGATTAGTAGTAGTGTTAGATTCTGGTTACGTCCAGTACTCTGTTTTGTAACTTTATTCGCCGATGAATTCCCAGTAGATAGGAATCCGAGTACTTATGTAGCTAACCTGTGGGTACCCGAGAAATGGAGCATGGTGGTTAAACGCCATGTCACGAGGTAAAGTGAATGGATGAGCCCAAGTCACGGGGTATGGCGACTTGGACGAGTCATTGGCATTCGTAGGCTCGAACAATAGCTCAATGGCTAGTGTGTCTACCCATGGTGGGTCTAACAAGTATAGTAGAGTATAGTATAGTAGAGTATAGTATAGTAGAGTATAGTAGAGTAGAGTATAGTAGAGTATAGTAGAGTAGAGTATAGTAGAGTATAGTAGAGTATAGTAGAGTAGAGTATAGTAGAGTATAGAATATAGAGCATAGTAGTATGGTAGTAGAGTAGAGTGAAGTCTATTATAGTGATCTAACAGTATATTATAGTATAGTGTCAGATCAACCATAGGTGGTCCTAGCTATGGAGGTATTATTACGCCTGTCCACCTGAAATCTACAGCCATCTGCCAGCCACCTAGCTGCGGCCCCGTTTTCTCTACTTATATATGCAACTCAGAATCCTCCTATGGGGGATCATCTGCGAATGAACATAGTAACCAGACTACCTGACGTAACCGGATTCTAACATTCTAACATGGAGGTCATACCCGGATTCTGACGTTATTGTAGTGTAGTGTATGTAGTGTATAGTATAGTACAGTGCAGTGTATCGTATAGTGTTTATTCTAGTATAGTGTATATTCTAGTGTAGTGTAGTATAGTATAGTATAGTATAGTATAGTAGAGTAGAGTAAAATAGAGTATAGTAGAGTAGTAGAGTAGTAAAGTATAGTAGAGTATAGAGTATAGTATAGAGTATAGTAGTAGACTACTAGAGTGCTACTACAGAGTAATCTATGGAAAGTCAAATCTATATTAACGTGATGTAGCAAGTGAAGTTTATACAAAGTCAAGGCATTACGGAACAAGAATATGTAACTGCGTTACCCTTTTGAGTAAAAGCAGTAGTCACGATAGAAACTATTATATCACTCCGCTAGTTCTCTGGGGAAAAGGCTTTTGAAGCCACTATTTCTGAAAGTTATATAGGCAGCTGAGTTTCGTCCTTTTAGGAAACCATCAACGAATATAGATGACTACTTACCCTAAAGTTATAACGAAATTCTCAAGTTACTGTATTACCTTATTATTGCAGTACATTCTCTGGATGGAACGAATAAGCCTTCAATCTCTTTCTCCATATCCTCAAACTTCTCCATACCATGACTCCTTTGTTCTGAATTTTAGATATCTGTTTTGGGCCATGATACTTGTTGTTTAGTTGTTGAACGTCTTTTTTAAATCCCCAGACCTCTGCTCCCACTCTGTACACTCCAACGTACTTCTTCTCCAACTCTGTACTTTTTCTCCCACTCTGTACTTCTTCTCCAACTCTGTACTTTTTCCCCCACTTCCTGTAGATCAATTCACTGGTTATTCTAAGAGTAATGCACTCCTACACCATGAAAAAAATGATTAACCACGACAAGAAGATTACCCCAACTTCCCGAAACCTAAGTCTTCAACCCTCAAAATCTGAATTTTTTACTGAAAAGAGAAAGACCATCGAAGCAACGGAAAACAAAGTGCGATGTGTCCTACTCTGCAGGTAATTTCAAGGACATCTAATTCTCTGGTGTTTCCAGTTTACCTACTCTTAGCCTCTGGAATTTCTTTGATGATGAACACTTTACGCCAAATCTACTAGTATAATTAATATAGCTGAACTTATACCACTAGTAAAGTCTCTTCCTAGTGATACTTCAGCATACGGTCAACAAGGCGTAAAATACGAAATCAATCTTCGTTATCTTCGAATGATATCTCTATAATTCTGTCTATGTACATTCATCCTAGTCTATCCATCTCCAATACTCATCACTCGACCCTGAACATCTCGCAATAAAAGATCTCTAACACTCAATACTATAATGCTTCAATCTCTCCATACACTGGCACGGAAATTGCACTACCTGGAAGCCGTGTTGGCTGATCCATATTTGGTCAATTAGCGCAAGTTCTGAAGCCCTTCATCCTTTTCATTGCAAGGCAAGGTGTTGAGGTTCTACACCTTGGGGGTTTGCTGCAGCTAAAACAGCTTGGAAATGACTGGGCCCTTCTTGGAGAGAAGCGGACTCACCAAAAGCAACAAAACAAATTTCAAAGTTCTTTTCTTTGCCGATCTAAAGTAAAAGGCATCTGATCAAAGCCCACATACTGGCCCTTCTGTTAGCCGAAACATGGTCAAGCCAAATTGTTTTTCTGGAGCAGAGGTGGTTGCATTTCGAGTCCAGCGAGAGCTGGATGTGTCTTTTCAAGAAACATAGAAGTCATGGGTGCCACGAAGCTGTAGATAGTCACTGCCATACGAAAAAACACCCATACCACCAAGAAGTTCTTAGCCACTAACATACTTTGAGCAGATGAAGAAATGGCCTTTCTAACAGGCAAAATGGGAGCAAAGCAATGTCACGGAAATTCTCCTCCGAAAAGAATTGGCACCCAAAGAGTACTAAAGCGTCATATGAAGAAAATGCTCCAGCGTCCTGCACATAACACAGCCAGTCTTACTCCTCATTGGGCTTGTCAGAATCAAGGTTCTCTGTCATCAGCAGCTCCAAGGCCTTTAGGGCTTCAGCTTTACGGCGCAAACTCTTTTCCTTAGAGCTCTGGAGCCGCTGGGTCTGTCTCAACTTGACTTCCCGGTCCACAATCTTTCCGTGCATAATGTCCTTTCCCTGCAGGAGAAGCTTGGAGTACTCTTCTCTATACACATCCTTTTCATCCATACTCATCAGGCGCCACTTAGCCGCCACAAGTTGGCGTGCTTCTTTGGGCGAAACGTCCTTATATTTCGGGTACGTTATGGCCATGAAATAGTTCCATGCATATGTAAAGGTAACTTCGGTACTGGACACGTCCCTTTTGGCCTTGGACGATGCTTTGGCGGCCCGTACACCCCGGAACTTGCCTTCCTCTTTCAGTTGCTTCAAAAATAACTTCAATTCCTCGTGTTTGCGTAGATCCTCTGCGGTTTTCTTCCTAAACTTTGGCTTGGAGCCCAAATCCGCACTTTTCATCCACTCATCCACCACCACCTGGAGCTTGCTGGGGTCCGTGGGTGCCGGGGATGGTAGGTTCTCGTCAAGGAAGCTGTTGAGGTTTGCCTGGGTCCAAGCCCGGGCCACATGGGAGTTTTTGACCAAGACCCAGCCGTATTTGGTGAGAATTCCTTTAAAATCATCGGGGTTTTTGGCCAGAGCTGCTGTCGAACCTTCTGCATGCAGTGAAGATAGCCTCACCAGCCTTACCAGCCGGGAACTTATCCTAAAAAGCGGCTGGAGGGTTACTTTGGAGCGGTGGAGAAACATACTGTTGAGACACCAGCGATGCGAGCGATGTGCATGGTATCACGTGACAATCAGATGAATGAACATGGGGTCCACTACAGTCATAGGCTGAACAAATCGGGAATATCTATAACATCTGAAACATCTAAAACATCTGAAACACTGTTGAAGCATTTCCGAAACACTCCTGAAACAAATCCGAAACATGTGCTAACACTTGATACACTTCCATATCTGCTGTGCGCAGGAGATCCACTTAGTGAGCTGACTGGCGAAGTCTCTCCACACAATGTATATTACCATCCAAATTATTATTACTACTGCAGCTACGATTATGAAGACTCATACATAGATTTATTCTCTACTATAAGTAGAACCAATAAAACTAGTACTATTTAAATTACCATCTTACTATTACTAGTGCGACTGCTAACAGTTAGATCCGCTATGGGCAAGGCACTACCCATGGGGGTATTATGAAGCTTACGTCAACTAATCTAACAAAGGTCACTTTATAAAGTCATCTCCTCAGTCATCAGGCTGAGAAGCTCCACATAACAAAGCACCAGGGTGTAATGGGGTAAACAGAGGTACCAGGATATCGATAAATAGATCTCCTATTTTAGGTGCTTTAGATGCATTCACTGTTCTATTAGCTGTTTCATATCAAAAAGAAAATAACTAATAAATTAAGTGTGTGCTAAGTTTCCAGGAGCGACTTAGAAACAGCCGGTTGAATAGGCGACTCCTCTGTCAACTACTTAAGTAGCTCGATTTCTTTCTCTGGGAAACCATGGGCGAATGGACATAATGAACAGAGTTCCTGACGTATTCTAACATCTTGTAAAATATATTACGACTTACCAAGTATGTGCCAAGTACCTTTTATCCTTTACAAGATCACCTAAAAGTATAAGTTGTTGTACAAGATCACGTACAAGTATAAGTTGTTGTACTCGACATAGTATAGAGTACCACCATGGGATTACTATAGTTTTCGTACTTCTACTGTACATTATCCTATACCTTATCACAGTGTAGTGCAAAGTATAGTACAGAAAGTATACACTTACTACTACTGGTAATGTATACAGCTACTATGACTTTGTATTACTATTGTTACAGGTTTACTATATCTACTTGTACCATTTTATGTTCATTAATACATTTATGCCTTACGAATACTTTACTAGTTGATGATTCTTCAAAGAGAGGAACCGAAGTGGCTTATATAATTTTGAAAGAGACGTAGTACGGAAAAATCTTCACTAGAAAATGGTAAGAAAATTTCCAGAATATTCGAAATGACCATCGTGGTACTTCTTGCAGCAGTGGTTGTGACACGGCATTTGGAATGGCCATTGTCACAATGGGACAGAGTAGGCTTCATAAATTCTCTATAGGCAGGGCCCTGTCTATCGTGGATCGAAAATACTGTACAGTAGTCTTATACATGAAATACCATAGTATCAATTGTTAGATCCACTATAGGTAAGACACTACCCTGAAAGTAAGAGTATGACAGTATGAGTAAAGAAGTATTAGCAATGAATAGTCTTTAGTCTTCAAGGCCACGATGTCTTTACAAGTCTAGTTCTAAGCCTACTTACTACTTCTACAGGTACTTATTTTATCTTGCAATTCCTAGCAACTATTAGCGACGTTTTTTTTTTTTTCTGGTCAAATGTCAGTGGCTTGGTTGTACTTATAACCTTTTGATTTTATAGCAGACTCAAATGGAGTATTTTGAAAGGCAGTTGCTTCTTTTGTTTCATGTTGGACTTACTTGTATCTTTCACAATCCCGTCCCGCTTGCCAAGGTTCATTACACGAGTTCACAATCCCACTTCTAAGGGTTCATTTCATCCTCACAATCCAGAGGCTTGCATGGGGTTCATTACCGGATACTTTCAGTCCACCATCAATCGCAAGAAATTCCCTGCCTTTGCTCAATATCTCACTTTCATCTGCTATATCAGTTAGTAGTCATAAGTATTTGATCACCATCGCCATTTTCCCAGTCTTTTTTTTTCTATTTTTTTTTTCTTTTGTTTTTTTCTTTGTTAACAATAAAGATAGTCAGTCTTTATTGCATTCATTATAGTCAGTCAGTCAGTCATTCAGTCATTCAGTCATTCAGTCAGTCAGTCAGTCAGTCAGTCAGTCAGTCAGTCAGTCAGTCAGTCAGTCGTCATTGTCATTATCAGTCAACATTGTCATTGTCATTTCCATTTTCAGTCAACATTGTCATTGTCATTGTCTTCTGACTCCGTGAGACTCGTAAATGTGAGTCACGAAGCGCAGGGTCACTTGAGTATAAGTGAGTTGCAACAGTTCGCGCGCGCGGCTCACTACTCTGTGGAGAGCAGTGAGACGGTCCATTTTTTGCAGCAATACCTCATGGGCCCGCAAATGGAGGCACTCATCCAAA
>NKZC01000364.1:0-13685 GCA_002374385.1 Metschnikowia borealis | reverse complement strand
AATAAATGAATAAATGAATAAATGAATAAATGAATAAATGAATAAATGAATAAATGAATAAATGAATAAATGAATAAATGAATAAATTGGGATCTTGTGAATATTAGTGGGACTTGGGATCTTGGTGAATTTTTGAAAGTGGAAATTGGGAATTGGGCATTGGCATCGATTTTGACGGCCTGCATATCACACGGCCCCGTTGCATGACGCGAAATAGCCGGAAAATGATTGGCAGCAATGAATGTTTCATGCCTGCACACTCATGCGCACAGTGCATTAGGCGAGCCTTAGTCCATTTCCGGATAAACCAGTGCGGAAATCCAGGCGGTGATTTTCTACACTCAATTGTAAGCAACCCTATATTACTATAAAATAACTAGGCTCGAGGCAAGCAGCGAGAACGCTTACAAAGCCAACAAAGCACCAGCAGCCAAAGCAACGGCACCAGCAGCGTATTGCTTAGCAGCGCCAGCCTCGTAAGAGGAGACGTTGGCAGTAGCAGTCCAGTTAGATGGAGCAACAGAAGAAGATTGGTGCTTGGCAGGGCAGTCAGTGACTTCTGGGCCACAAGAGGTGATGGTAACCAAAGTGGAAGCAACGTCAGTCTTGGTGACAACGGAAGCAGCAGAAGCGGCGGCGACGAAGAGGGCGACGGTGGAGAATTGCATTGTAAAAGATTAGCGAAAGACTTAGTAGTTAGAAGATCTGAATGATGAGGAAAAAAATAAGAATGGGGGTGCGGATCCACCACCTTATATAGTTTTTTTGACTGCGCCTAGATACACTCCGAGGCGACGTGGTCTGAGTATTACTCATGTCGTGGTGAATGTTTGACATATTTTTGTTTTGCTGCGGGCCACTGCGTCATGCGCATGCACGGGACGCCGGCAACTACCGCAAACGGGGGCGATTACATACACTAGTCGCGAACAATGCGCGCTTGTTTAGGGGAAAGGTGCGCGCAGCAGAGCCTTCGCGGGCTGTGTGCAGCGATGACCTGTGTCGATCGCGCTTTGGTATGCAGGCATAGGGGTCGACCGCGCAGGCCATGCAGCGTTTTTCGTTCGTCCGGCGCTGTGTGCATGCCCGGCTCGCCTCGCAGTCGTTTCACGATAGTCGTGTCATAGCCATTCCGAGATCCTCACCGCCATCGTCCACATTAACGGACCAGTGAGTGGCGAGACTAGTGAGACTCGAGAAAATGCGAGGTGGACGCCTGGGTGCGGGCTCGTAATTTTCGCCATCCATGCGCTAAAAATTCTCCCCCTTCCTAACCCCCTATCCACCCACTACACCCCTTACACATCAGTCTTTTATCAGGGACTTATTCTACCACATAGAGCAAAGTATTATATCATTTCGCTACCATTCACCATTTTCCTAGGAAATACTCCATTACATATTCTACCAAATACTCCATTAAATATTGTACCAAATACTCCATTAAATATTCTACCAAATACTCTACTGCTCAACTCAACCGCTGATCCACTCAATCACATGTTCTACAACCACATAAATTAATTTCCGAAATTACCCATATGCATTGTTCCTCCACCCAGTTGTACCAGAAAAACTTGTTCCTCCACCCAGTTGTACCGGAAAAAATTGTTCCTTACCACACTCAATTGTTCTCGGCTTTGTATGCTGAGAATAATCCTAATAAAGCCGCCTCATAATGCTCGTGTGCCGTGCCGTGTGCGACCGCCTCCGCTCGCCTGCCCTGCGCTGCCGTGCGCTGCCGTGCACTGCCTCAGGACCCTCGTCAAACCGTCGACCGTCAAGACCTCACCCAACGCCCTTATAACTTTGTCAATTCATAACGAATTGCTCATAATGAATTGCTCATAACGAATTGCTTATAACGAATTGCTCATAATGAATTGCTGATAACGAATTGCTCATAGTGAATTGCTCATAATGAATTGCTCATAATGAATTGTTCTAAACGAATTGCTCATTCTCATTCTCATAACTGATACCTTATCGTCAAAATCATAACTCATTCTCATAACTCGTGAATAATAAATTATAACCATTATTGGTTACTTGTTATTGGTTACTCGTTATTGGTTACTCGTTATTGGTTACTCGTTATCGGGTACTCGTTATCGGGCACTCCCTATTGGGCACTCCCTATTGGACTCATTATTCATAGTTACTGGGCACGGATAGTGGTTTGTCGCACTGGTACTGGCCCTCGCACTCTTTACTCGTCTACAATGCAGAGCAAGACTACGCTCACTAATTCGAGTCTCATTCCAGTCTCATTCCAGTCTCATTCCAGTCTCATGCTCACTAATTCTCGACTAATTCTCGACTAATTCTCACTGATTCTGGACCCATTCCAGAGTCCTTTTTCTCGTTTCAGTATCATTTCAGAGTCATTCAGAGTCATTCAGAGTCATTTCAGCCTCATATTTTCACATTTTTCTGGACCCATTCACCAATTCTCGACTCGTTCCTACGCACTCCATTCCACGCACTCCATTCCACGCATTCCATTCTTTCACGAAGTCCCGACTGTCCAATTCGCAAATTCGAGGCTACTATTTACTACAGCGTTTTTCAAACGATTCAAACCAGCACGCCAAAATGTTTCAAACTATATTAGGAAACTTAAACAACCAAGAATTCAAAAAGGTAAAAACAACCAAGAATTCAAAAAAGTACTGTTTTTAATATCTAAGAGGGACTTCACATAAACAGTTTATTTCCAATTTTTGATCCTTATTTTTAAGTCATAAGTACGAACCCTTTTGAATTATTGGTTGTTTAATTTTGCTAGTGTGGTTTGAAACATTCTGGCGCATTGGTTTGAGTCGTTTTGAAAATTACTGTAATTTACATCTGATCTAAAGAGTTTGATTTCTAGGGTGAACTTTTCGTTTATTAAAACTTCAAATAAATTCATTGATTAAATGAATCTACGTTCGACAGCCCAATCAAAAAGTGACGATTTGCTTGAACTACTGCTGTTTTCTTATGTATACGATTTGCGGAACGTACGGTGGGATTTGAACAGAAAAACTGTCACGGCGGACTAGAAAACTTCACTTGGCTTTGATTGGAAATGTACACGAACATGTCTTTTCGCCAATACTCACACTATGCTTTACTCAAATACGTGCATTTCAAATATCAGCATAAGAAAAAACTGACTGCACTATTATATGAATATGAGTTTTTGACGAAGTCTCAATGCAACTTCGCTTCCATTGATTCTAGAATTCTCCCCTTGAAGCACAACCGGTGTAATTCAATTCTTTCCGAAGGCATATATGTACATGCCCCACCAAACAGGGGAATAATGAACTAAGAGTCCAATGTTTAAGAGCATTTGAAGTCTACCATGTTGGTTCCATTCCAATTTAGTTCATCCCAAATATGTATGTATCAATTTTTGAAATTTCAAAAAGACTACTTCAGAGGTTATGAAAGATCTCATTTTACACTTCTAGTTTACTAAAAAGAAGTATGATTTATGAGTTTTGAAACTATCATTAGCTTTATTAGATAATGACTTTTGGTAGATTCTTGAATACTTATAATCTTGGGCCATGTTCATTTGTTAGATTCTTGAATACTTATAATCTTGGGCCATGTTCATTCGTTAATGGATTCCCAATAAGTGAGGATCCGAGTGATAGCCAACCAGTGAATGAGAAAAGTGAATAACAAAAGGAATGAGAAAAGTGAATAACAAAAGGAATAAGAAAAGGAATAACAAAAGGAATAACAAAAGTGAATAACAAAAGGAATAACAAAAGGATTAAGAAAAGTGATTAAGAAAAGTGAATAAAAAAAGGAATAACAAAAGGAATAACAAAAGGAATAACAAAAGTGAAGAGTACCGGAGAAGAATCCCGGAAAGTGAAGCTTTTAAACACCTTGTCACGTGGTAATGTGAATAGAGGATTCAAGTCACCTTGGATCAGTCATTGGCTTTGGAGGCTCGAAACATACCTCTAAGGGTAGTGTTTAGCCATGGTATGTGTAACATCATGTTTTATAATTCTTATCAAGATTTCATTGAAATATACCAAACATTCCGAAATCTCCACTTTGAACTTTGCAGCTCCTAAAATTTAATAGCAAGTAAATGAAATAGCAAGTAAATTAAATAGCAAGTAAATGAAATAGCAAGTAAATTAAATAGAAAATAAATTAAATAGCAAGTAAATTAAATAGCAAATAAATTAATAGGATGTAGAAAGAAGTAATCTCTCAGACCTCTAGTAGACTTTACTGACTTCCTGACTTCCTGACTTCCTGACTTCCTGACTTCCTGACTTCCTGACTTCCTGACTTCCTGACTTCCTGACTTCCTGAATCTGACGCATATTAAACACACTAAGCTACTACAGAATAATCCTTTTTCATGGACTGACAACAGAACCTTATACTAATAAATCAATCATTGTTAGACCCACCATGGGTACACACACTACCCATAGAGGTATTGTTCGAGCCTACGAATGCCAATGACTGGCCCAAGGCACCATACCCCGTGACTTGGACTCATCCATTCACCTTACCTCGTGACATGGTTTCAACTTTTGTTTTAGTATATATTAATATACAGGGATATGTGTTAGATTCTTGTATAAATTAAATACCAAAATTAAATAGCAATAAATAGCAAATAAATTATTATAAAAATCACATACAAATCATAGAGAAATCATAGAGAAATCATAGAGAAATCATGAGAAATTATAGAGAAATCTTAGAGAAATCTTAGAGAAATCATGAGAAATCATAAAGAAATCATAGAGAAATCATAGAGAAATCATAGAGAAATCATGGAGAAATCATAGAAAAATCATAGAGAAATACTTGCAAAGAGGCTGCGAAAAGCGCGACGATTCCCATAGTCACGTGCACCAAGGGTTCGGTTCTCGACTAATTGTACGTTCAAAAGGTGGTTGGAAAAAGGTGGTTGGAAAAAGGTGGTTGAAAGGGGCATGGCCAGTGCTCAGAACCATGAAGATACTACGAATGAAGACCATGAATTCAGGGGTACCATAAATCAACCCAGGGCTTCAAACCAAGGCAACGAGCTCAGGGCTTCAAACCAAAAAACAATAAACTCAGGGCTTCAAACCAAACAACAATAAACTCAGGGCTTCAAACCAAACAGCAATAAACTCAGGGCTTCAAACCAAAACACCTATTCATGCCATGCTTCGCCTACTATTTACTATTGGGGTCTTTTTCTGCAGCTGTCGTGCCTAGCTTTTCTGTCTCTTGACTTATCTACTCTATTATCGACTACTGCATAATACTCCATTGTGTGCACTACCCAATTGTCTGCTACTCTCTATTGTCTACACTACTCTATTGTCGTCACTTTAATCCACACATTTTCTTCTTCTTGTTTTTTTTTTTTTCTTTTTTTTAATTCTTGGTTTATTCTTCCTTTGTCTTATTTTTTCTCCTTCTGCATTCTCTTCTCCTGTTGCTTATTCGCTGTTTCCCTGACTTTGTCCACCTGCCTGCTTTGATCTGCACACACTATACCAAATTCTCCTCATTTCTGCACGCTTCTGGCCACTTTCCGTCCATCTCCATCTTTCCTATTTGGGTATTTCCGTTTCTGGCTTGTTTCTTTTCCTGCTTGGTGTTTGCCCTCCGTTTCTGCTGCTGCCCATTGTACTTTCCAGTCCGCCTTCCGCTTTGGTATGCTGTATGCTTTGGTATGTTTTTATGCCTTGGTATGTCGTATACTTTGGTATGTTTATATGCCATGGTATGCTTTCGCATGCTTTGTAATGATTTGCGTTTCTCCTAGCCTTATAACTTCTTCCTCTTTTGGTTACCATTACCGCATACGTCTTCACCATCACCACCACATTCCACTAGTGCCATCATAAACTATGTCACTCACAGCTCCATTACTCGTATCCCTGTTCTCTGTTCTTTCTTTTGATCACCATCCAGCCTTGTTCATCTCTGAATTTGCCTGACTCTGTTCTGACTCCGTTCTCCTCTTTACTTGATTGGCGGCATCAGCTCCAAGGGCTTTCCTCGCTTCACCACCCATACTAGCATGAGATAAAGCCGGAGCTGGTCTGCATAATGGCTGGTGTCGTCAGACAAAAGACTTTCAATGGGTACACTGAGCCGGTCTTGCATCCGCTGCCTGACTTCCCCTCTGTTTAGGTCTCCTCTGTCACCAACTAAGTTGCTGTCTCCTCCGACTCCGTCGTCGTCATCGTCTAGCCTCTTCAAGTACCCTGCAATAAGCATACGCATCTCCTCCTCCTCATGGCGCCCCAATTCGTTAACAAATTCTGAGGTCAGGTGCTCCAAAACAGGAAGAATGGTGGCCACATTCATGAGGATGCAGGACACCATGTCGCAAGTCATGCTTTTGGCTGCAACAATACCCGGGTGCTCGAACACCCGCTGCTCAACCGCCAAGTACTTCTTGGTGCGCAAATGATACAACATGTAGAGGTACCATTCTTCGATGCCCCGTTCCAAGGCCATGTTGAATACGTGTGCCCTCCGAAACCCACTTGAAACAAATTTCACTGCCATATAATCAAGCGTATTGGGCGCTGACCGTGCAAGGATGTTAGTCTCGATCCACGTACTTATGTCGCTACCAAAGGCAAGATAGGCTATGCAGATGGTGGACAAGGCGAGAGGGACCAAGACCGAAATCCGGGATAGCTCCAACATCGACTGTCCGATCATGAGGTACATGGCAAATAGCACCTGGGCCACCAGCTTGATGATACGCACCCGGTTCTGATACACAATCATCGCTATTGTCTGAAGGGCTCCTCTGTCTCCTTGTTGAGCAGCCCCTTCATTAGCACCAGCTCTTTCAGTAGCAGGAGCTCTTTCATTAGCACCGGGGGTAGGGGCTGGGGTAGGAATGAGAGCAGTAGTAGTTGGTTCTAGAAGATTTGGAGCAGGAGCAGTAGCAGTCGGGTTAGAGGGCGTTGGGTTAGAGGTTGGGTTAGGCGCAGTTGGGTTAGGAGCAATTGTGTCTAAAACACCAGGAGTAGCATTCGGAGCTGAAACATTTGATTGTGCATGTTCCTGTTCCTGATCTCTTTGAACCTGATCTTCAATCTCCACCCTTTCCACCTCATTTCCCAAAACACTCGCTTGGTGCTCTTCACTCTGGGACAAAATCGGTTGACTTTGCTCATTCTCCGGTTCTGAGCCCTGTCCACCCTCTCCACTGGCCAGCTCTGTAACTGTGGGGTTCGATTGATCTGAAACACCAGAACCACCAGAACCTCGTATACATTCTTCCACATCGAGTCCCCATTGTTCATTCAACTTGCTCACGGCTTCACGACTCAACCTCACATGGTCTCCAGAAACTTCACATTCAGCCAGATTCAACTCCACAACCACTCCATTGATTTCAAGCTCAAACACCGTTTCTGTTTCAGCCCCACCTCCATTCAGACCTGCATTCAAATCTGTATTCAAATCTGTCAGGTCTGTTCCTGTACTTCGGGACTCTTCCACTCCTCCATTCAGACCCGCATCTAGAGCTGTATGAGTTGTATTCAGAGCTGCATTCAAAGATGTATTCAAAGCCTCATTTGGACTTGATTCACTTTCCGGGGTGCAGCGGAAGCCAATGCCGTACGGAGCGTGGGAGGTGTAGTCGGCAAAACTAAAGAGCTCCAGAAGTTTGACCTGGGACGGCACAGAAGTGGCCTTGGAGAAGCAATGGGTCCGGAAAAAAAGATCAAGCAGCCGCACATCCTCCCCAAACGTCAGAGCCACTTCCTCCCGCAACTCACATACCGTTGTAGATGCGTAGATCATGATGCTTACCGAACTTGACTCATCTCCAAGCGGAAAAAGCCGGATTTTATACCTAGGAATCCGTTTTTTCGCCTCTAAAACCACCGCTTGCAAGGGAGGCACGTCCAACCCGAGAGCTTGCCGAAGAGTAGCATCGTCCTGAAGATTCTGCTGCTCCAAAGAAACCAGAAGCTCCATTTCGTCCTCCGGAAGCCCCAAAGTCCGCGAAACTTGGCTCTTGACACTTGAAACGGTATCTAGAAGCGAGCGAGAACATCTGGCGGTAATTTCAGGGGCATTTGGGGCCGCTAATGTCACCAGGATCTGGAAATTGTCAGCTACAGGGGGCATTTTGGGCAAAAAAGGAGCGCCAAAAAGCGTATAGTCAATATCCAAGCCCATTTCAAGGCTCTCCGATGGTTCCTGCGTGTTCAAGAGCTCCAGAAGCTGTGTTTCCGACTGTACGGACTTTCCGTCCACGGAAAACTTCAAAAATAACGGTTTGAGATCGTTGTTTTCGCTGAATAGCCAAATCAGGTGCATTAAATGCAGTGCTTTGTGTCTTAAAGTGGTCCTGACACTCATTGATGTGACTTCAGCCACCAGGGCCGGCTTGTTCTTCTGGTCCACATTGAGTTTGAGAGTGAAAGGCACATCCAATGGATCACGTGACATGACAAATGGTAATGCTGGGGCAATACTTTGTGTTTATGCAAGAATGGGGGCCAGAATAACCGTTGGTTAGTGATGTGCTGTTATGTGGGGAGATCTTATGGTGTGATCGCGATACACTATGTGCAGGACATATTTTTTAGTATTTCAGATTTATTGTTCGATACACTCGCAAAACAGTGAATAATTGCGAAAGGAAGAGAGGATTGTGTATTTGAAGGGAATTTCAATTGGCTATTGGATTTTGTGCATGGGACGTTCCAGAAAACTTTATTTTCAATAAAATCCGATATGGTGTAATGGCTAGCACAGTTCGCTCTCACCGAGCAGATCGGGGTTCGATTCCCCGTATCGGAGTTTTTTTTTCAGTTCTAAGAATGACACTTTTGAATTTTTCAACTTTTGTTTTAGTATATATTAATATACAGGGATATGCAAGTTGTAGCTTACAAGACCAAAGTCTTGGATGAGGTGCGAAGTGGGTGAAAACTCTTCACCTACTAGTAACCTGCACATAATGCCTTTGCTGGTCTGCATACAATGCATCGGCGAAGCACCTTTCCTCCGTACAAGCTAGGTACTCGTCGACAGTTTTCAATGGCACGTTTGTCTCAGAGTTAACTAAGCCACTACGGTTTCTCAGAGTTAACTAAGCCACTACAGTTTCTCAAAGTCATATAAGCCACTACGGTTTCTCTCTTGAGGAACCATCAACGAGCATAATATTACTAAGCCAAATGTATCAAAGAACATAACATACCCCGCTTTATTTTATAGTAATACTCTAACATCTCAGGATAAATTCATATATAATCTTTACGTTTATTTTTAGCGATGAATAATTTTAATCAAACCATCTAAAGTCCAGTTCATACAACAACTCCACTTGCTCAAAAAAGAAATCTGCAAATTCCGCCAAAGGGTCTGCAAATTCCGCCAAAGGGTCTCTACAATTTATTTTTATTTTTTTTTTTCCGGTTAACCAATGGGTTGGTCCTGCACGCAGTCCACGGCCGGCTCTCTATTCATATACCATTATGTTCCCACAGTCTATTATGTTCCCACAGTCTATTATGTTCCCACCGTCTATTTTATAACGATAGAAATCCTCACTCAGCAATAAACATTTTAGACCTTTTCTTGCACCAGTATCTTGGAGTAAATACTATTCTGATACATAAATAGAATGTTGATCGTTAAGAGTGCCATGAAATGATATCTGAAAATAAGAACCATCCTATTTGGTGGAATCTGGAAATACTCTCCTGCAGCCTCTAAAGATAAATCAATGAATTGAGGGATTGAGAATTGATGAAGTGAGAATTGGGGATTGAGAATTGATGAAGTGAGAATTGAGGGAATGAGAATTGATGAAGTGAGATTTGATGAAGTGAGAATTGATGAAGTGAGAATTGAGGGAATGAGAATTGATGAAGTGAGATTTGATGAAGTGAGATTTGATGAAGTGAGATTTGATGAAGTGAGATTTGATGAAGTGAGAATTGAGGAAATGAGAATTAATGAATTAAATTTGTTTCATTGGTCAATTGCTTCGGTTTAAAATAAATATTATGGACTCGGTTATTACGGCTTTGGTGATTCCTAAGACCTCTAATTACTTCACTGTCCTGCTGTCCTGGATAGATGACATTGTTGAGTCAACGTTTTAAAGCAGATCCTTAGGGATTTCTAGATTGGTGAGCAGATAGAGACAAGCAGAAGAGAAAAATGAGGGGACTTATCAAAACAGGAAGACAAATATGGGGAATTACAACTAACAAAGTGTGATTAGTTTTTGTTTTAGAAGTGAATAATTTTTAATGGGTGATGCTTTTTTTGTTAAGTGGTTTTGGATATTTGTTTTTGTATTAATGGAATTGAATATTGCTTTGGTATTTATGGAATTGGATATTGCTTTTGTATTTATGGAATTGAATATTGCTTTAGTATTTATGGCTTTGGATATTGATTTTGTATTTATGACATTCAAATTGACATCACGGCCATTTTTCAGACCCCAGGAGCCACGTCACTTTCCGAGTTCTACGAGTGCATCTCCAGCCACATTTCTATAAGTAGTCCATCTCTTCGATTGTATTCTTCTTAAATCCTTTCACTTCCGTTGGTACAACATTTGAACAACATTCATCAAGTGTATAGTTTAGCAATCGACCAGACCCTCAATATAATCTCGCAAATGCAACTTAGTGTAATCTTTTCCCACCACAATGTTCATACCAAGAAATATCTTGGCTTCTCCTAAATCCTTCATTTGAAATCTGCTACTCAGCATTTCCTTTGTCCTCGACACCTCAGCTGAGCTATTACCAATTACCAAAAGATTCCACATATAATGCTATGAATGTGAAGGTGTTGTCTTCTTCTGGTAGATGCATGTTTCATTGATAACTCGTTTGAAACCTATTGTAAGTTCTCTATTCTGGTATCACTCTATGCTGTAGTCTATATTCCAAAATGGTGTACTATATTCCAGTGGATTACAGTATAGTACAGTATAGTACAGTATAGTACAGTATAGTACAGTATAGTACAGTATAGTACAGTATAGTACAATATAGTACAATATAGTGTAGTATAGTACAGTATAGTACAGTATAGTACAATATAGTACAATATAGTACAGTATAGTACAATATAGTGTAGTATAGTATGGTATGGAGTGTTATAGAGTAAAGTAATATATAGTATAGAGTAGTCATGGCAATAGTGAGTCAGTAGTACATCAATAAACTAGTTAGTGTAGTTAGGTGGTAGAGTGAGAGGGCAAATGGCGTCATGTTTCTCTAGTCTAGAGTATACAGTAGGGTATAGTGGTAGCATAGAGTATTCTACTATAGAATAGTACAGAATACTGTATTGGAGTGGTTTTTTAAATAGTAGTGTAGAGTATACAATATGTGATAGTAAGTCTAATTTTGCTGTCCTATTATACATTAGAGCATAGAGTAGTATAGTGCTATCATGAGTATATAGGAGTACTACCTGGAGTAGACTAGAGCATAGAGTAGTACAGTAGAGTATAGGGCAGTATGTTATAGTCTAGTGTATGGTATTGTCTAGTGTATTGTATAGTGTATCATAGTGTAGTGTTCGTTACTCACTTGTTTCCACACAACTGGGCTTGCTTAAGACCATATGGGGATTTGTAGTTTCAACAAACACTTTTCGTCGGAAATATTCGTGAGCTTTTGTGGATAGCCTGGAATCTGTTTCACGTAAATGGTCTTGTCAATTTTACTGTTAAGAAAGGCTCTTTCACGTAAATCGTCTTGTTAATTTTACCGTTAAGAAAGGCTCTTTCACGTAAATGGTCTTGTCAATTTTACCGTTAAAAAAGGCTCTTTCACGTAAATCGTCTTGTCAATTTTACCGTTAAGAAAGGCTCTTTCACATCTATTTGATGAATGATCATCCTATGGTGAGTGGCAAGTGCAAGAAGAATTCGTAAATACGACATTACTGGTGCAAATGTCTCTTCATAGTCAATGCCCTCAGCTTGAATATAACCTTTAGCGACTAATCTTGCCTCTAGTTATACTTTTCATTCTCGTATTCGCATTTTCAATTCGAGTCGCTTCTGGTGTTCTTCTTAATAAACGTTCATAACCTCTGGGTATAGGTGAATGGTTAATTACTCATTTACAAATAAGATTATCGAGTGCATGTAAAATTCATTTAATTCCATGACACCATTTCATTATATCATTCAAATAAAAAATATCTCCCAACATTTACAATTTCTCTCTATTTGGTTTTGATATTGTATAAATTAGAACAGGAGTAGCAGTAAATCATAGACTTCAATTGAACAGTTTGTCATACAAAATAGGACACATGTGGTAACTAGCTGAGTCAAAGAAACCTTGAATAATATGACAGAGACATTAAGACACTGTGATCTTAAATCAAGATAACTACACAAGTGAAGTGCCTCACAGATGGGAAGATAAGTGGATGATTAGTACTATGTTATTGGTACTGTCTATTAGTACTTTCTATTAGTACTGTGTATTAGTACTGTCTATTAGTACTTTCTATTAGTACTGTGTATTAGTACTGTCTATTAGTACTGTCTATTACTCCTATACACCGTATTATTGCGCTATTTACTGCTACATCAATACTACTGAACCAGTATTATACAGCACATTACTATCTATAGGAATACTGAATTGGCTCACTAATTATTCTAGTAAATACTACTGTTACTGAATCCTAGCACAATTTAAACCACTACTGATACGACGTAGTGCTACTATTCTACTAATTTTGGAAATCGTGGTGGAATCCATATATACATGCCTTACTGAGTGTCCAAACNTACTAATTTTGGAAATCGTGGTGGAATCCATATATACATGCCTTACTGAGTGTCCAAACCGCATTCCAATTAAGCAATTTGACCCTGACTTGTGGGCTCACATCCCTCGAGTATTTCCCAAAATCTGAACCCCCCAAAAAAACAAAAAACAGTTACAATGTGTGAAGACCTCTCATAACTTCAGTTCGAAATTACTTTGCTTAATTACTATCGCTTGTCTTTATGTGCCATCGAAAGTACATGCTTTTTGCAATCGTTTAAACTTGGAACAGATTGTGACAATAGTCTTGGAACTGGAACCATATACCTGATCATGCACCAATTTTACAGAAATACCCTTCTTTTAAAGAATAACTCCCAAAGAGCTAACATAATGTTGGGAGTCATACCATGGCCTACTATACGACTATTTTATTCTACTACAACTGCTAATACAGAATTCATCACGCGGACGTTTATACTACTGGTGCTAAATCTACCATACATAGTGACCAATGCATTGAGGTACTTGAGCCTACACTGTCTAATCCTAAAATCCCAACACGAGTACTACTGTACACTGTACTACTGTACTATTGTACACTGTACTATTGTACACTGTACTACTGTACTACTGTATTATTGTACACTGTACTACTGTACTATTGTACACTGTACTACTGTACTATTGTACACTGTACTACTGTACACTGTACTAATGTACTACTGTATTATTGCACACTGTACACTGTAGTATTGTACACTGTATTATTGTACACTGTACTACTGTACTACTGTACATTTTTTTACTGTACTACTGTACACTGTACTACTGTACATTTTTTTACTGTACTACTGTACTACTGTATTATTGTACACTGTACTACTGTACTATTGTACACTGTACTAC
>NKZC01000242.1:0-24398 GCA_002374385.1 Metschnikowia borealis | reverse complement strand
ACAGTGCTTTATAGTACAGTAGTACAGTGCTTTATAGTACAGTAGTACAGTGCTTTATAGTACAGTGGTACAGTGCTTTATAGTACAGTGGTACATTGGTGTATAGTACACTAGTACAGTGGTACAGTGCTGTATAGTACACTAGTACATTGGTGTATAGTACACTAGTACAGTGGTACAGTGCTGTATAGTACACTAGTACATTGGTGTATAGTACACTAGTACAGTGATAGAGTCCTGCCACAAAGATAGCCTCCAAAATATGACCATAGTACTTTTCTCAGTTGTCTTTCCACTTTTCACCAACTGCTTGACAGTACCTGGCAACTGTCCCTAAGTCTCTCTATAGCTGTGCTAATAAAATGTCTATTTAGTCTTCTCTTAAATGTTGGTCTTCTCTTAAATGTTGGTCTTCTCTTGAATGTTGGTCTTCTCTTAAAAGTTGGTCTATCGTGGTTTTCAATCTATAAGTCTCAAAATCTTCTATACTCTGCAACAAATAATCATGTTAAGTACTTGATTAAAGACCTACGAAATACAAGACCTGCATGGATATTTACATAGGGCAATATAATCTCTATACATGTGCTAATAATCTTTATAGCTGGTGGTGGAATTCGATTCCCACCGTTCTTTCTTTGGCTTCTTATATACTGTTACTGTTACTGTTACTGTTACTGTTACTGTTACTGTTACTGTTACTGTTACTGTTACTGTTACTGTTACTGTTACTGTTACTTTACTGCTACTTTACTGCTACTGTTACTGTTACTGTTATTTTTACTTTACTGTTACTGTTACTGCTACTGTTACTGTTACTGTTACTGTTCTTGTTATTTTTACCTGTCTGTAATGTCCTACACTGAAATAGACGGAAGCTGAGAACAGACACGTGACGAGGTGGCCTTCGTGGTGTTTTCTGGTAGCTTGTCTATGCGATATTTTGTAGTAGCTTGTCTGTGGGGTATTTTGTGGTAACTTAAATCTAGTGCCTAGAGCTTGCAATGGATTCCTAGATGACGTCAAAGTTCAATGTTATAGTATGGTGCGTTTTCCAATAGAGAAATTCCACACACATTCCTTAGACTTATATCAGAATTTCCTTAGACATCTTTCATTATGTTTTTTTTCTGACGTTCTTCGGCGCCTGCATTTAACATGCCTCTTCATGTTGAAGGTGGAGGACACTTGTATGAGCGCGGAGGTACGGGTGCGGCAGCGAAAAAACATCCCACTGCACACTTCCTTCTTCACCACTATGGCCGATATCAAGCTGCAGTTCGAGGCGCTCCTGATGCTGTTCTCCAAGGGCCAGACCGCCATGTCCGAATTGGTCGACACCCGCTCCAAGCTCGAGACCCAGTTCCAGGAGAACAAGATCGTCTATGAGGAGTTTGAGTTCTTGAACGAAGACTCCAAGATCTATAAGATGACCGGGCCGGTGTTGATGCCGCAGGACTATAACGAGGCCAAGATGAACGTCAGCAAGCGTATGGAGTTCATCCAGGGCGAGATCAAGCGCGTGGAGGAAAAGCTTGCTTCCGAGCAAAAGTCCTTGGAGGAAACGAGAGACAAGCTCTTGCAGATCCGGACCCAGATGGCCCAACCATAAATAAACTGTTACAGTCTGGCTGGACAATCTCTGGCAAATCCACTGGACAAACTGGCAAACTCACTGCACAGTTGAGTGATCAGACTCACCAAATTTTGGGTGTGGCAGTCCGGCTAAACAAACTTCCAGAACTGTCCAGACGGTCTGACAAACAGGCGGGTTTGAAAGGCAAGTCTGATAGCAAGTCTGATAGCAAGTCTGATAGCAAGTCTGATAGCAAGTCTGATAGCAAGTCTGATAGCAAGTCTGATAGCAAGTCTGATAGCAAGTCTGATAGCAAGTCTGATAGCAAGTCTGATAGCAAGTCTGATAGCAAGTCTGATAGCAAGTCTGATAGCAAGTCTGATAGCAAGTCTGATAGCAAGTCTGATAGCAAGTCTGATAGCAAGTCTGATAGCAAGTCTGATAGCAAGTCTGATAGCAAGTCTGATAGCAAGTCTGATAGCAAGTCTGATAGCAAGTCTGATAGCAAGTCTGATAGCAAGTCTGATAGCAAGTCTGATAGCAAGTCTGATAGCAAGTCTGATAGCAAGTCTGATAGCAAGTCTGATAGCAAGTCTGATAGCAAGTCTGATAGCAAGTCTGATAGCAAGTCTGATAGCAAGTCTGATAGCAAGTCTGATAGCAAGTCTGATAGCAAGTCTGATAGCAAGTCTGATAGCAAGTCTGATAGCAAGTCTGATAGCAAGTCTGATAGCAAGTCTGATAGCAAGTCTGATAGCAAGTCTGATAGCAAGTCTGATAGCAAGTCTGATAGCAAGTCTGATAGCAAGTCTGATAGCAAGTCTGATAGCAAGTCTGATAGCAAGTCTGATAGCAAGTCTGATAGCAAGTCTGATAGCAAGTCTGATAGCAAGTCTGATAGCAAGTCTGATAGCAAGTCTGAAAGGCTTGACTAGATAGTTATCCAATGAGCCTAACCCATAAACTGGAACTGCCAAACAGAAGTCATACTGGACACTCAAAGCGCCCGTGACTCTGTATTTTCTACCCATAGATCTGCTTAATGTACCATGAAATCTGGTGCCCCATCTTCAAATTCAATGTAGCCAAACTCTCACATCAGTCTTCCTTTACCCCCGGGCCAATTGGGACTTGATCAAGTTCACCAACGAAATGGCATTGAAAACCGTCCACTGCTCCAACGAATTGTACGAGTAACCCAAAGTCTTCATGCCGCCAACACTGGAATCCACAAACTCCAAAGTCTTCTTGAACCCAGCACTCGTGTCTTGGAGCATGTACAACTCCGACTTGACGTAGATGCTGGACAACATGAATCTCTTGGCATACCACGCAGAGTCATTGGACATGTCTCCGGCATAGAAAGCAACATCATCGCTCAAGTTGTGGAGTTCTTCCAAAGACAGGCCCATATTGTAGGGCACCACAAGCTGTGCCAAAGCACCGGAAAGCTGGCCAATCACGGGCGTGTTCATGAGAAGCCTTTGCTTGAGCAAGTACGCCGCACGGTCGTATTCGTTACTGATTGCATGGAACTCCAGTTTTGGGTCCATCACAAGACTCTTCAAATTGTGTCTCTGCAACTTGAGCCAGAACTTCACGAGCCCAAATTCCTGCGTGTGTGGTGATGAAACCGAGACTGCGCTTTGGATCGAGTCCAGGTACTTGAGTTCAGAAACTGCCTTGTTGACTGTCTCTTTAGTGAATCCGTATCTGGGCACATGCTCCACTGCTTTGGAGAAAAGAATGGCCTCAGGAGACTTGATGTCGATGATATCGTTGGAAGCAGGATGCGAAGTAGAATGGTAGTTGGCCATGAGTCTAGGGCCCTTGAAAAACACCCTGGAGCATACCATGCGTTTGGCCAATGTCGACAGGAAAGTGGTTGCCATTTTAAAATTGTTGGGGAGTGTTTTGAAGTGTTAAAAATTCACTGCTGTGCACGTGTGGAATCTGGATTTTGAAATCTGTGCTGATACTGAGATCGCCTGACCTCGTGTCCTGCATATAGCACCATCCAATTCCCACTTTGGGGATTCAAGTTACCTTTTCATGGTTCTTTGTAGCGGTTATGCACTCTGAAACCCAACTCTGGTTTCTAAAATTTGCATTTGGGGAAGTAAGTGGGAAACTTCATATTATCGGATGTACGGGTGTCCGCCCATCTTCGCCTCGCTCTCTTCTTCTGTACAAGACAACCAGATATGCTTGTATGTGGAAATGGTCAACTAGACAGAATGAAAAGACCCGTATTGAGATCTTTGGTGTGATCAGGTAAATGTTCAAACAGATTGACCTTGATCACGTGATCTCTTGAGTCTCACTCCCCATCGTTCGCCACCATACTAACCCCAGATAAAACAGTGGACCGAAGTCCAAGCTGCAAGACACACTCTTGATGACAATGAAGAAACAATCCCCATCATTCCCAAAGTGTCCACGCACGTGACCCTTCATACCGTCTCCCATATTCTCGTGGTTCCCCAGATTATGGCCGTTCTTTTGCAAAGTTTGCATAAAGAAGGCAGCACCACCGAGCCACTTGGAAGCATCAAGGTTGAGTATCCCGACTTCGACCCGTCTGCTCCGGAAGAAGATCTGTATGATGAAGACGAGCAGCTCTATTCGGGAATCAACAACCAACTGCACTTCACCAATGCCTCGCTTCCTGTCTATAACATAGGCCCATCGATTGTGGCGATCGAAGTCCCCCATTTTCGGAACGAAATCACGGAAAAGCTTGTGGCACATGAGATTGCCAGTCTTGCCACATCCTCTGATGCCCAGGTTTTCATTTTGGCTCCATGCCAGGGCCTTTTGACCGGCTCCGTTTTCAAGTTGAACTTACCATGTTCGGAATTTGCCACGCTAGAAAACCTAGAGCCTCCCCACTATATCAGTGGCTCCCCTGCTGCTCTCGTGTCTTCTCTTAGTGGTAGGTTGGATAAGTGTGCTGTTCTTGCACTTAATGCAGAAGGACATCGTGGATTTGAGAAGATCGATGCTGATTCTTTGATGGATGCTGCTCGTCATGTTTTCCTGGCCATTGTCTTGCCGGAAGCTGACCACCTTCTCAAGCAGCTCAGCAATAATGTGAGAAAACTCAACTCGGCAAACACCTCTGGAATGTATCTCTAATCAACGCAACTCATGTAATTATCATGTACTTGATCTGTCCTCATTTCTCCACATTATGACTGTAAATTCCTATGTATTGGCAGATGAGTTCCTCATGGAAAGAAAGCAGTTCCACAATACCGAAATGGATGACGAAAAAGGCACCTGGAGGTCTCTTGGAATCAACAAAAAGTTGATGAATTGGACGGGAAACCACACACAGTAGTTGATCAACAACGTCTGCAAATACAATTTCCTCAATTTGTCAAGCGTATCGTTCCAAGTCCCGCTCTCGAGGACCATTGTTCCATAAGTAAAAAAGCAGAAAAGCGATATGGGAGAAAAGCAGAACTGATCCGACATCACCTTCCGGAGAACCTCCACGAACTGTGGATGTTTTGAGTAAATCTGTAGGAACTTATACCACCAGCACTGCACAAATGCCATCATGAACCCCCAGCACATGAACCCAGCCAATCTGGCAAAATGGAAATAAGAAAGACGGACACCTGAAGTCACTGCAGGTGAATCGTGCATTCTTCCATAGGGCAAATCTGTGTCCGATTGCCTTAGGTAATCGATGAAACGATCCAAATTTTCCTCATCCACATCCGAATCAGAATCTGACCATTCACACGATACAGGGTCATCTTGGAAGGGATTTTCGTGGATGGATCCGGGGTCGGAAAAGGTTGGATTTCCAGATGTATTGGGAAGAGCCGAAAGCTCGTTTCCGTTGTGACTGGGTTCTGGAACGGAATCAGTATATGGTCTTTGAAGGGGGGGATTGGGGCTTCTTTCAAAGGCAAATATATTGGGAGCCTCCGGGTTATACACCGTGAAGGATACTGCTGGAGCAAGCATATTGAAAGATAAGAGGGCTTGGGCCAAGGACTCGGAAATGCCATACAATACCAAATTGGTCACAATGATGGTGATAAGCGAGTTGATCATGTAGAGTTCCTTGTATTTGGTAGTTAGCTTAGCAAGAAACCACGCCAAAATGGAGATAATCACAAGATTAAGAGCAGTGATATTTTTGATGCGGGCCGCATTGACAAGATCTCGAAACAGCACATGGTGGGCCGACGATCCATTCATTTGCTTGGGGTGGGGACTGCGCCGTGACTCCCACTGATAAGTAGTAGTATGTATGGTGCACGGGTGTGAAGGGCCCTCCTCTAAATTTGTCATCAATCCAAACCCTCTATGATTTTCCTTTAAAATTGGTTCAATCTGGACTCTAATATGTTCTTGAATTTGTTTTCAGTTCCATTTTAGGAAAAACAAAAAATTCTTTAGAACGTGTGTGTTTTTGGGGGAAGGTGGTAGGCTGTAAATTTGGGTGGAAAAAGGGAAGGGCGGAGCGTGCGTTTATATAGACAATTTGCGAAACGGCTGCAAATACTTCCCCCCCCCTTAAAATGGCGAGGAAAACTATTTAAGCTTAAGGTATCGCACCATTTTAAAACCTCACTTACTTTTTCTTTTCCTCAGTGACAAAAACCTGATCTTTCAAAACCTGATCTCTGAAATCCTTGGTCTCTCTTAAGGTGGGAATGTGTCAGAATAGGTTAACTTCCGGTTGCCAGACGAAACACCATTCTTGCGCCTCAATTCTCCTCTCTATTCTGTTAGGGAAGTGCAACAGATGCTTAATCCGTGTCCTCAATATAACGACGGCACAGATGTTTATTTCAGTGTCAGTGACTGAAACAAAAGATCTTCAAGTGCAACGGGAATCTCCTTGCCCTTCTATACATGCACTGCTTGAGATATCAACCTTGTCCAAGCAGATCATTGTGAATTGAGGGGTTCCGTGAAAAGCTTTTTGATCAATTCAGCCTTGTTGGCAAAAAAGTTCTTGATGGCGAAAAGGTTCTTGTTGGTGAATTGGACGTGATCAAATTGGAGAACAAGCGGGACAAAGTTTTGGTCTTTGAAGTGACTTAGAGCCATCACGTCCCCCAAAGATTTTGTGGTTTTAACATAATCAGATGTGCTTCTTTGGATAGTGCGATTGCTGCTACAGACAGCGTAGAAGGTCAATTGGGGAAGGTCAAACAAGGAAGTATGAAAAGGGTATCAGTATTAAAGACAAACCTGAAAGCAAGAAAAATTTTAGAATGTGACAGTTTGATAGTTCCTTTCCCTTCTATTTTTTGCACCATTGCCTTGCTCATCCTAGACCGAGTCAAATTTATATTGCAAAAATCTGTCGATTCTCTTTGGGAAGATGAAAGTGTTGTGATTTCCCAAATCATGGATGGCAACAAGCTCCAATTGTCTTACTAACAATCTCAGAAAATTGGCTCGAACCAGATATATGCTACAGATATGGTAAGAAAATGCCCTATCCTAATTCCAGATACACCAATTTTTTTATGAAAGGGGCTCGAACAGTATGTGCAACTTTCACTGCTGACGTCTCAAACGATATAGTTTCATGGCCTATATATGAGTTAGCTTCCAGTCCGAATGAGTCATTTAACTGTATATTTTACATTCCAAAAAATCAGTGCCCGTTTGTTATTTATTCTTTACCTTCTACAATACAGGATACAGTTTCATGATATAACGACGGGAACGAACACTGAATCTTCACCTTAATTTCAACAATAATTGATTTACAAGGTGTGCTCCAAGTGTTGTTCTTTTGTTTCTTGAAGCACGTGAACAAGAAGGCAGCAAATAGAGCTGAGATGTCTCACTTCAAAGCATTAGAAAACACCAATTATGGTGTTGAGGTGGGAAGGCCAATCCTTTCTCCCTTATTGTGATTGACGAGTTTGATATTGTTGAAGGCAACAAGCTCTTAACCTTAGGTCTTGTGTGGCAGTTGATGTTGAGAAATATTGTCAATACGTTGTCTGAGCTTGGAAACGGAAAGAACATCTCCGAAACCGATATATTGAAATGGGTTTACTTTTTAAAGGATAAAGAGTTTATGAATATTTTTCATTGGGGTTTTCAGTGGTGTCTAAGAATTTTCTTGTATGAGTGGTCCTTTCAAGATTGCTTGTTATTCTCCATTTTAGATCTGCTCACCAGGAGTTGATGTGTAAGGAGTATCTTTTGAGTGTTTGAGATGTTCAAATGGTGTCCTTAATATTACTTCAGGGACTTCTATTCATGAATGGCCCTTTAAGAATCCTAATCTTGGAAGTAATCCTCTTGAATCTGCTTTGACCAAATCTGTCTTTAAATGAATCTCCTTTTGGGACTCTACATAGAGAGCCTTTTGGAATTTATGTTCATCAGGTGATTCTTTGGAAGGCCCATGGCTCTACGAATCGTTTATTCCGATACTCGACTTTTCTGCTTACTAATTGTCTACAGTCTAGTCTACCACAGTCCAAAGCCTACAAACAGTACTAACAGTCTACTAACAATCCAGCATACAAACAGTACTAACAGTCTACTAACAATCCAGCATACAAACAATACTAACAGTCTACTTACTATAGAGTCTACCATTGTTTAGTCTACTATTGTTTAGTCTACTGTCTGGTCTACTGTCTAGTCTACTGACTGGTCTTCTGTCTAGGCTACTGTCTAGTCTACTGCAATCTCTTGTACCCTGAGTCTGAGTTCGTGGTCTGAGATCAAGTTCATCAAATTATCAATTCACTGGACACTACTTTGATCATGTTGAGCTTATAATGTGTGATATCTCGGGGTTGTCTTTGAGTGGCTCCTCTTTGCTATTCATCTGCTTACTTCTTCCAACTCCTTACAAACAGTTCATCGTCTGTTGACTATACACTGTCACCAGTCTGGCACTACCAATTTACTAACCACTTACTGTCTAGTCATTATCAGTCCAGCTCTCTGTACTGTCTACTGAATTTCTGACTCTTCCTGATTTTCAACTATTGACAAGTTTCCCACGGACTTCAGACCTTAATAGTCCTGCCTCAATAACTCTGACCTGAATGTCTACTTGGTATGTGCTTATACTAACGGCGCATATGGTTTAAGTACCGATAGCTTTTGTTCATGAAACTGATTTATGTGCTTTAAACTTAGAAAGCCGTTTCATCAATAAAAAAAAAGGACTAAAAACAAAATTATACCTAACTTGGAATTTATATATTCATTTATATAAATACTTCGAATACTTCTACTTACATAGATAGAAGTCTTTCAGAATTGGGTATATCATCTAAAAGGATATTCAAAATGTTAATGTTTTTTTAGTTGATCGGAAGATGTTTTTTTGGGATAAATGGTCATAAGATTTGAAATTAAAATACGGTATTTTATTTAGTTCAGAAATCTCCGATATTATGTCCCATTCAAATTTTATAACTGTCTGTCTACTACACTCCTGTCTACTATACTGCCTTCCAAAGCATTCTACTATGCAGTACCTATAAACTACAAATCCATTCAAATATCCGAAAAAAAAAAAACATACCATGGTCGTTCAGTTCCACCACATCTCTCACTGATAAATATCAGTGCGCAACGCTCATAACCGGCATCAATCCTCGTCACGTGATGCGCGCGCCCCAATCAAAAACTCCCAATTATCACTTCCTCAACCAACCCTACCTTACCTAATGTCCCACAACAAAGCTTACGAGCCAATCAGAAGTGAGCCCGTGCAGGGCGACTATGAGCTTATTGATGTGGACCCACACTTCAACCGCGTGGTGTCGTATTTCAGAGCCTCCGACTACGGTGCTTGGGCTGCCAGTACTGCTGCTTTCCCTCTTTCGCTAATTGCTTGGGAGAAGTTGGATCCTGTTGGAGGATCGTTTAAGCAGCCAGGAAAAGTGCCAGGCGGTGCTTTGAGGGCGGCTACGTTTTTGGGGCTCTGTGGAGGCTTTTACCTTGCATACATCAGAAGTTCCAAGCGGTTTTTGGGATGGGCTGAAAATGAAAGGGAAGTGAAGATGGACCGGTATGAAATCAAGAAGTTATTGTCGGAGGAGAAATTGCCATACCATGAAAACGAGTCTACGTTGAATGACCGCATGAAGGATATCTCCAACCGGAACTCGCAGTACTCGTTCAGTATCATGGCCGTTTTGCCCTGGTTCAACTTCTCCTACCACCCATACCATGGCGTGGATATCCGCAAGTACTATGAGACACGCCCGGGCGAGGAGAACTGGGGGTTCACCTTGAAGCCTTTCGACGAGATCAAGAAGAAGTACGCCTCGCGCCTGGAGTAGACGTTTGCATGTGTTAGGTCCATAATAATAGACACAACTGTAGAACTGGGAATAGTAGTTTTAAAAGAGCAGCTTCTTTAGGGGACTCTTGGTGTATGTTTGGTGCACGGGTTTATTTTTATTTTTTGGTGTATGGGTTTTCGGGTGTACCGGTCTTTTTGGTGTACCGATGTACCATACATCGCGAAAGCGCGTCTACTACAAACATACACCATAGCATGAGCACAGAGGACTTTTCCCACTTGCCCCCAGAGCAGAAAATCTCTCACACTGTATGGAAGGTCCGGCTCCAAGGGTACACGGAGCTTGTGCAGGAGTTTGAAAACTCGCGCAGTGAAAACGACGCCTGTTTCGCCAACTTGGCCGCCAAACCCGAGCTTCTCAAATCCATCGCCACTGATGCCAACGTAGTGGCTCAGGAATCGGGGCTTTTGGCCATCACCAAGTTCCTCGAATTGGGAGCAAACCCTTCGGTGGTCTCCCGACTCAAAAGCCATGGTACGCTCGTGCCCAGTCTCTGTGAAAAGGGATTATCATCAAGTCGAGCTGCAACAAAACAACATGCCATTTCAGCGCTACTACTCCTTGTGGAGATTAGCGGACAAGCCGATTGGGTTGTGGAGCAAATGACTCCCTATTTTGCTCACAAACTCCCCAAATTGGTAGCGGGGTGTGTGGCGGCCACAGGCGCCATGGTGGACAATTTTGGCTGCAAGATCGTACCCGCAAAACTCCTTCTTCCAATGTTAAGCAAATTGTTTGGGCACGCAGATCGCACAGTGCGGGGTGAAACCACGCGCTTGGCTGTAGAAATGCGGCGCTGGGTCGGCGAGCCCTTGGATCAACTCTTGTTGCCGTCGTTGAAACCCGTGCAGCAGCGCGACTTGAAGGCTGAGTTCGACAAGATCAACGGCGAGCCTCCGCACCAAAAAAGACTCACGCGCGACCAGAAGGAGGCCGAGGCGAGGAGACAGGCTGCAGAGGCCCGGGGTGGTGGGGCCGGTGGAGGGGCTGGAGGTGGGGCTGGAGGTGTAGATGGGGCCAACACCGGGAATGGTGATGTGGACATGGAGGATGCTGAGGGTGTAGACCCTATGGACCTCTTGGACCCGGTGGACGTGCTCTCCAAGCTCCCCTCGGATCTATCAACGCAAATGGCCCTGGCCAAATGGAAGGACCGCAAGGATGCTTTGGAGGTGGTGTGTGGAGAGCTCTCCAAGGCGCCGAAACTTGCTTCTGGTGATTACGCTCCGCTTGTTCGGATCTTTGCCAAATGCATGAAAGACGCCAACATCCAGGTGGTGCAGCTTGCAGCCAATGGTGTTGAGTTCTTGTGCAAAGGGCTCCGGGCGGAGTTTCACAAATACATGGGCCTTGTGCTCTCACCAATGCTTGAGAGGAGTAAGGAGAAGAAACCAGCGGTGGCTGATGCGTTGTCCAATGCCTTGGATGCCCTCTTTTCTGTTTCATCGCTTTCCGATGTGTTGGACGATACACTTGAGGGTATGAAACATAAGACTCCGCAGGTGAAGATCTCCGCCACCAACTACCTCCAGCGGTGCTTGAAGAATAGCGCGGTGGCTCCCAAATCAGCGCAGGTGGACCTTATAATGGAGATCGGGGTCAAGCTCTTGTCGGACTCGCAGGAACCCATTCGTCAGGCATCCACGGAGATGATCGGCACGCTCATGAAAATCACCGGTGAACGGGAATTGAAGGCGTTCCTTGAGAAGGTCGACGATAACAGGTTGCAGAAGGTGAAGAAGGTGTTTGAGGATGTGACGGTGAAGGCCACCAAAAGCACGGGCTCTGGGGTGAGAGCTTCTGCTCCTGCACCCAAGGTGCCGGCCTTACGGCCGGAAACGAAACCCAAAGAGACTTCGGCTATTCCTAGCAAACGGCTAGCGACATCTCCGGCCAAAAGAGACGCTTCCAGGGTGCCGGTCAAGAGTTTCACGGGCCGGCTGTTGATCTCGCCGTCCTTGGGGCAGGGTGCAGGACGTTTGGAAAAACGGGACGCCCGTGAAAGTGTGGGACGGCCCGACTCTTCGTCCGTTCCTACTTCGGTTCATAAGGAAACGGTGCAGGTACTAATGGAGGAGAACCAGGCCTTAAAAGAGAACTTGGCGCAGGCCAAAAGCGCTCAAAGCTCGTTGCACAGTGAAATCTCCACCCTCAAAGAGGAAAACGCCTATTTATCCGAATCCTTGAAGCAGAACCAAACGGAAATGTCCAGTGCTGGGCTCATGGTCAAACAAAAGGAAACACAGATCATGCGTATGATCAGTGACCTCGAGAACGCCAAGTTGAAAATCAAGAGCTTGGAGCAAACCATCGAGATGTTGAAGTTGCAGCAGAGCACTGCACAGGTGCAGCCGTTGCTCTCGTCGTACCCGGAGAAGTTGAGCCGGTCTCCGTTCAAACTGCCCGAAAAGAGCCAGCAAAGAATCTCTCTGCAAGAGCTCAGTTCCCGCGTGGACCGCATGTCTATTGAGGGCAAAATAGCCATGTCGGACCGAGAAGAGGTGCATGGGCTGAGTCTGGAATTCGAGCCTGTGGCCATATCACGTGAGTACTCAGATTCCACGGGAGAAGAGGAGAACTGGAGAAAGGCTGCTGAAGTGACTGCACAGCTCAAAGCCCGTATTGAGAAGATGAAGCAGAGAAACAGGCTCTCCAGTCGCTAAACAAGTGAAAAATTGAGGTACCAACGCTGAAGCACCCAACGCTGAATTGGCTGAAGAGAGGATGCAACACTGTCCAGTGAGGAACACGGAAGAGGAAATGAAGATTTCTGGAATACCAACTCTGGAATATCAATTCTGGAATGGTCTCTGGAATGGTCAATACAAAAATCAAAGCGAAGTGAATGGAAGGGAAGTGCAATGCTGGACAAATGATTACATCCTAATAATGACCCAAAACGGTCTATCAAATAATGACTCGAAAATGGTCAATCAAATACTGGATGTTATGGTACCCTAGGTACTGACAACGTGATCTAATTGGAATGGTCAATAATCAACGGTACATATTGACCATTGGACATCCACAATACTAATCGAAATGGTCATCATAGACTGAAGGATTCCGATGGATGGTCATCAAAGTACTGAAAAAGGACTGCACCAAACTGTCCAAACTGTCCAAAACTGTTCCAGGATATTCCAGACTGTTTATGCATTATCTGGTTACATCGAGTACGATACCAGTGGACAAGTGACTGGTGGACATACTGAAATGGTACTTAATACCTGGTACTAACCAATGTCAATCATATGAACTCCATCATACTGACCAATGTTACTCGGGCAGATGAAATGGTATACTGAAATTGTATCGATGGAGTATTGTTTGAGTGGATCGATATGACTGGAACCTGGAGCAGGGCACATAACCATGGGACCAGGACAGATGGATATACCAAGATAGATCATACCGGGAACAGGAGACTCGAAAAAAAAACCATCTGCAACATGATTGGTTACTACAGAGTCCCAATATGAGCTGCAGATAAAAATTACTAATGATAAGTTGACGGTGGTGGTGTTGGTGATGGTGTTGGAGATGGTGTTGGAGGTTTATACTTGCGACCTGCATATAGTGCTCCGGACCGGCGCGAGAAAAATTTCGGCCACCGTCTACACACCAGCATGACCAAGTTGAACATCCTCGTGCCCGTCAAACGGGTGATTGACTATGCTCTCAAACCCAGAATCAACAAGGCCCGAACCGGCGTGGAGACAAAAGGTATCAAGTTCAGTATGAACCCCTTTTGTGACATTGCCCTAGAGGAGTCCCTAAAGATCAGAGAAGCCAACAAGGACTTGGTGCAGAAAATCCATGCCGTTTCAATAGGACCCACCAAGGCCCAGGACCAATTGCGTACGGCGCTCGCCAAAGGCGCAGATTCGACCACTTTGGTGGATGTGGGTGAGCAGGAAATCGAGCCTTTAACTGTGGCCAAGATGTTGCAAAAGGTGGCAGAAAAAGAAGGCACCAACTTGATCATCCTTGGAAAACAAGCCATTGATGATGATGCCAACCAAACCGGCCAGATGTTGGCCGGACTCTTGAACTGGCCCCAGGCCACCAACGCCTCCAAGGTGGAGATCGTGGGCGACCAGGTGCAGGTGACCAGGGAAGTGGATGGAGGTTCCGACACATTGCGCGCCAAGTTGCCCATGGTGGTGACCACGGACTTGCGGTTGAACGAGCCTCGCTACGTGTCGTTGCCCAATATCATGAAGGCCAAGAAGAAGCCGTTGGAGAAGCTCAAGGCCGAAGACTTGGGTGTCTCCATCGCCTCGCGGTTGCAAACGTTGAAGGTGGAGGAGCCTCCAAAGAGATCGGCAGGTGTGATTGTCAGCAGTGTGGACGAGTTGCTTGGCAAGATGAAGGAAGCAAAGGCAATTGAATAGACTCTAGTCAATACAGGAAACTAAGAGCACCTCACCTATTGAAAGCACATTGATGTGGTGAGATAGGTGAGTGGATAAACACAATTCTGACATTTCCCGAACTGGTAATCATTCCAGTCAAGACAGACACTAGTCACTCATAACTTGGTGGAAAGTGAGTCACCTAGACTACTAGGCTTAGCTACTGAACTAGAATACCAGGCTTAGCTCCTGGAGGTAAGTAGTAAGGCTGGCTCATTAGTGCACTACAAGCCTCCAAGTGGATGGAGTATAGAGAACAGTTGACCATCCATCAGTATCAGATTGATCCAAGGCTTCCCAAACTAAGTGGACTATCTAGACATAGACTAGTGGTGACTATCACTATAAAGAAACATCTACCTTCATTTAGAGGACCGCAAAAAGTTGGAATTATGAGAGATCTCAACGAAGCTATGAGGTGCCCAGTTGACACTATAGTACTACCAATACACTATAGTACTACTAATACACTATAGTACTACCAATACACTGCTCCTAACATGGATTACTATAAAACAATTAGCAGAAAGCAAGTGAAATCGTACGAAGACTGGTCTGGGTTAGGCTTTCTTCCTGGGCCTTATAAGCTCCCTAAACCCTTTACTAGCTCTGTTCTGAAAGCTGGTTCCATTTACTCCCGCTCATTCACAGTAAGTTTACCACTTAAAATAGCCAACTACTCGGTGTAAATGTCAACACTGGTCTATCAAGTGAGTATAGTAATTGTGGCAGACGTAGTCTCTCCTCTGGAAACCATAAACCATAATTCTACTAATATGTAGACTGTATACTATGGTCTATACCTGTCTTCATTTAAATTAGAACTTACTCGAACTTACTAGAACTTACTAGAACTTGGTAGGGCTTACTAGAACTCAGTATGGTCGTGCCAGACCCAACTTCTTCCCAACTTCCCAGAATTTAATTTTGAAACCTACGCTAAATATAGAATCGTTTTCTCTTCTATTTGCTTTAATACAGTCTACATCTCCAAAACTAGAGTTTACTGGAACTTACTGGGACTTAGTGGAGCTTAATAGAGCTTACTGGAGCTTAATAGAGCTTAATAAAGCTTAATAGAGCTTAATAGAACTTACTGGAACTTGGTAGAGCTTAATAGAGCTTAGTAGAACTTGGTAGAGCTTAATAGAACTTGGTAGAGCTTAATAGAACTTGGTAGAGCTTACTGGAACTTACTGGAACTTACCTACACATATTTCAGCTACTAATCATTCGAGACAAAACGAAAACTCCCTCCAGATATCTTCCCCAACCTATGAGCTTCTTGTTGTGTCTTCCATGGAAGTGGCAGAATTGTTGTACTTGATTTTCAGGCGATACCATGTCAAAGTATGAGTTGGCCCTGATTACGAAACAGCCTCATGCTGGACATGCATGGAATATAGAGTGACTTCAAAAACGAAGAGCACCATTAGATAACTTCGAAAAACCTGATATACAGACGTTCTATATACAACGTGGTATACAGTGATTTTCAAAACGATTCAAACCAGAGCGGCAGAATGTTTCAAACTACACTTGCAAAAGTAAACAACCAATAATTCAAAAAGGTTCGTACTCATGACTCAAAAAAATTAAAATAGAATAAAATAAAATTGCTAAGCATCAAAGATTCGAAATAAACTGTTTATGTCAGATCCGCCATGGGTAGTAACCTACCTATGGAGGGATTAGAAAGTCTCTCTGCCCGATCCTATTTAGGGCTACTACGAACGCCGTCTCACGGCTTTCCACCATCAACAATGATGGCCCTTTTTCGAAGATGCCAAGAACAATCATCACCTTTGTTCTTGGTGAAGAGTTTTCACTGCCACGTTTCTCTTCAAAAGCTATATAAATCGCACTGGTTCCTCTTGGTGAGGAACCATCAACAGATAAATAGATAACTTAGTACAATACGTTCAACAAGAATCTAACAGTTTATGTGGAGTCTCTATTAAATATGAAAAGGAGGGACTTTTTGAATTATTGGTTTGTTCAAGTTTCCTAATGTGGTTTGAACCATTTTGGCGCACTGGCTTGAATACTTTTAAGAAGCACTATATGGACGTATTAGATTCAACGTTTAACTTAAGCTACCAAGTTATTTTTATTCGTTGATGGTTTCTTAGAGACATTCAGTGTTACTCGAATAGCTAACGGTAGAGCTAACGTCGTCTGCTGGCTACGTCTGGCTGCGTTCTAACCGGTCATCTTCGGCTCAAATACGCCATATCGGATATAACACTTGTACCACTTACTACTTGCTACTTGCTACTTACTACTTACTTATACTACTTACTTATACTACTTACTTATACTACTTACTTATACTACTTACTTATACTACTTATCAACTTAGTCTACTTATACTCTTAGTCTACTTAACCAATTTAGTCAACTTAGTCTGCTGATACTGGTGACTCTATATTTTGCTAAACTGAGATTTGACACTCAATAATGAACCAATTGTTGGTGTAGTAATTGTTAGTGTAGTCCATAGTAAATACTATAATTACTGTAGCTGTAGTCATCTAAACTGAAGTCAGTATAGCTATACGTAGTGATTTAGTAGTATAGGAGTGTCTCTGAACTTGTGCCGTTGTTTCACACCCTATTCTATCTCTGTTTGTTGGATTTTGACGGATTAGAATGACATTGTTAGAGCTGGACATAGGGCAAACACTTCAAAGATAAAACACGGCCTATGGTGGATCCAACAGTTATGAGCCCCGAGCCTCACTGTTTTTCCTTAAGCAGAACTAACTTCTCTTCTTTCTGACTATGAATACTCCTTGTTATGAGCACTGTCCACAAAGATCTTTAAGTTATGTGCCATGTCTGGTTACGAGCACTGGTTTTTTGGTTACGAGCACTGGTGTCCTTGATTACGAGCACTGGTTCCCTTGATTACGAGCACTGTCTTATAATTATACACCATACATCAATGCTTCTTTAACATTACCGTATCACTTTCCTTATTCGGCAATTACTTCTTAGTTAATTCAAAAAGCAATAGTGGTTGTTCTGTCTGTGTTGTACACGTACTGTATTCAACGTGGGGTATGGTAACTCGTACTCTAGACTAGTCTGTGACACTGCTAGCTTGACATACTATTTTGCTACCATGTCATTGTACTACCAGGCCCTTTAAACTATTAAAGCTACCCAAGTTATTAAACTATAGCGTACTTATGTTTGTTGATAGTGGCATATCTTGGAGCTACCATTATGAGCCCTGCACTTGCAGTCATGGGCTTCTCAGGTCATTTTTTCCACAATGAACCGATTTCAAAGAACCTTGTTTTATACAGAATCGCCTGATTTCAATATTTCAGATTTTCAAATATTTATGTCTTTTCCCGCAATCATTCCTATGATCCCTAAGCATTCCCATGTTCATTATTCTTGGTACTATTATTGATATAGAAAACTGACTGGTGAACGTAAATGGAGTGGGAAAACTGGTGAATAAATAAGAAGCTTCTTTTTGGGCAGGCCTGCATATTACCGTTGTATAATGAAAATTATGGTGTTTTTATTTTTTCATGGAATGGCGTATGTTCCACAATAAGTGGCCGCGAACGTCAGAATTTACATGCTTTTCAATACCCAATGCAATGTTAAAAAACCAAATCTGCAAAACTCCAAAAAAAAATCCTTGTATAATTTTTATATGTGTTGTTGACCTCTACACTATTGAAAAAAAGGTACTTGTTTTTTGACGGCTTTTTGGCCGTTGATTTTGAGTAGTATTGGTGTGTTCCTGCATACACCCGTGCAACCATACTCGCGGCCCACATTTGCAATAATAACCAACACTCAAATGATAGTCACAGCAGTAAGTGATTGAGACCACGTGATGGCGACCACGTGACGCTAAGACCAGACACTCTGGCCACTAGAAAATAAATCTGTACCAAATATAAATATACTATTATATGCTCATGGCTCATGGCTCATGGCTCATGGCTCATTGCTCATTCCTAGGCTACCGAGTACATACTCTCATAGCCAAAGTCATTGCGTCCTCATGTCTAGCAGCTCAAAGTCAGCACTAAGATTCACTGAACTGATGCAAGACTCAATACAGTCTGAATCAAAAATATTAGGAGAATAAAAAACCAAGTAACAAAAAGAAGGAAACAAACTGATATAGAGGAAAATAAAAGATAACATACCTATTATAATCTCACCCTTTATCAAGTGTATTATTATTTTATTTTAGTTTATTAGTGCTCCTATAGTGCTCTTAACTGCTACATTGAAGTACTTTACAATTTAGGGTGCTAGAGAGAAGTATATGATATACTGTACAGAGAGTACTGCATTAAAGCGTACTAGTGCTATAGAGCATGGCAGCGACAGAGTTGCCATTATTCATTTATTCAAATATCCTTCAGCATAAAGATAGCAGAAAAGCAATACAGTGAAACTCAGATGCAGACTTGATCAGAGACTACGAGAACCATACCCCACATCTCTATCTTACTATAGAATATGACCCTGAGTATTCGACCCACGACGGGCAGGGCTCTATCCATAGAGATATATGAATTCTGGGCCGTCGGATCCAATGAATATTGAATAAGGCCGTGTTCTCGGCCTCGTTCTGCAATACAGATCGAAGCAGTGTATACATAGTGCTGTGTATAAATAGTGTAACAGAAGTCATGTATGAGGAATAGAAAGTCTATGTATTAGTACTAGAAAGTCTATGTATTAGTACTAGAAAGTCTATGTATTAGTACTAGAAAGTATATGTATTAGTAATAGAAAGTCTATGTATAAATAATAGAAAGTCTATGTATAAATAATAGAAAGTCTATGTATAAATAATAGAAAGTCTATGTATTAGTAATAGAAAGTCTATGTATAAGTACCAGTATAGAAACCATGGTGCTCGTATAATGATGGCCTGCGATGACATAAAGCAATCACCTCTTTTGTTATTGTGAAGAGTTCTCACATGCCACATTTTCTCCATACACTCAAAAGCAGCTCAGATTACTTCTTTCGAGAACTCTTGGGCTGATCAATATACATTACCGAGTGCCTGACGTAATTGAGAACACTGATTACGTACGTAAGTGAAAATTCAGATACAGTGGACAAACGTCTGGAGACTCTTAGAGATAAAAAATGATAGACAAAGACAGTGAGATTTTGGATTTAGGAAAAGACCGTGCGTGACAGTAAACACTGCTTGGGCTGATAAAATATGTTCCAGGACTTTTTGTCGTCAAAATTCAATTCACTCCTTCTAGTTTTCCACGCTATAATTTTTGAGCCTTGACTTTTCAGATATGGCTTCTACACTATGTCCACACCATCTGTACTGTCTTTTCTGTACTGTCTTTTCTGTACTGTCTTTTCTGTACTGTCTTTTCTGTACTGTCTTTTCTGTACTGTCTTTTCTGTACTGTTGTACCTCTTCCAACTGGATGACTGCTTTTTTTAAAGGTTAGTTCAAAAATAAACCACTGTTGGATCCAAAATGGGTGGAATACTACCCTTATAGAGATTGAGACTACCGATCCATCCATACGAATTCCAAATCCACACCTTGAGAGTCCACAAACAGTGCAAATTGGCCCGATTCAGGATGGTTCTATGAAGAATAAAAAAGAAGAATGGCTGGATCGGTGTGTTAGATTCTTGGTGTCTTGGCTTGACGTCAAGTACTAAATTTTTATTTGTTGATGATTCTTCAAAGGAGCATGTGAGCAGCTTTTTTAGTATGAGAGCTACCAATAATAGTTAGGGTTATGGTACCGATGTCTACTGAGAACCTATATTGATTATTAACACTTCATGTAGCCGCAGATCACATGTATGAAGGTTGGAGAGATTCAATCTAAACCGAAAGTCATTGAAGTTCCCCAAAAATCCGATACTGCTTGAAGGTTTATAGGGTAGACTATACTTGAGGGAAAATCAATATTGGTAAAACAGGTATCTTAGGGGTTTAAAGACTAATCGAACCATCTAGTAGCTGGTTCCTGCCGAAGTTTCCCTCAGGATAGCAGAAGCTCAAAACAGTTTTATGAGGTAAAGCGAATGATTAGATGTCTCGGGGCAAAATTCGCCTTAGCATATTCTCAAACTTTAAATATGTAAGAAGAAGATGTTACTTTGTTGAACATTTTCACGAATGTAGAGCTTTCAGTGGGCCATTTTTGGTAAGTAGAACTGGCGATGCGGGATGAACCGAACGTAAAGTTAAAGTACCAGAATTCACGCTAATCTGACACCACAAAAGGTGTTAGTTCATCTAGACAGGCATCATAGGTCATGTTCAGACCCAGCTTCATGAAGCAACAATCCTAGTTTTAGATTTCAGGATGGTTAAGAGCAGGTATAATTCTAGTTCTAGTTAGTTCTAGTTCTAGTTCTAGTAAGTTCCAGTTCTAGTTCTAGTAAGTTCCAGTTCTAGTTCTAGTAAGTTCCAGTTCTAGTTAGTTCCAGTTCTAGTTAGTTCCAGTTCTAGTTCTAGGTCAAGAGATTCATGGCGAGATTCAGGGAACCAAAAATTAAATGGAGAGATACTCAAAAAGGAATGTCTCGCATCAGATCAAAATTGCAGACTAAAAAATAGTTATCAGTAGTAGGCATTAGGTTATCTTCATTGATAACTATTCACCTGCATATACATCAGATGACCTGATAGTACAATCCGAAAGGAAGGTGCATTCTTCTGTGGTATTTTTGTATTAGTACTCCTCTGGATTAGCCCACATGTCTCATCTCACAGTCCCTATCTTAGATAAGGTTACGGGTCGGGCCATTTTAGGTACTACCCAAATAAATACCGTCTAGAAATGGGGCATCATGGCATGAGCCATCAGGTGAGCATCCCATTGCCTAACTGTCTTATCGAGCCATCACCCATTAATAGTCAGAATAATAGTCAGAACTAGTCAGAACTAGTCAGAATAATAGTCAGATTAATAGTCAGAATAATAGTCAGAATAATAGTCAGAATAATAGTCAGAACTAGTCACAACTAATCAGATCACTGGTCACTAGCAAGAGTAATAGCCAGATTATTAGTCGTTCACTAGTCGTTACTGTCACTCTGTATCATCAATCACCCCTATCATAGTCTTTTCATACACCACATGTGTTACAGTATAATGGGGAGTCTTCTTTCTTCGACGTGTATGGGACTGTACAGTATGCGCCGAGAACAATAGAAGGCTAATTAAGGTGCGACCCTGAGAGGGGTCCCGAACATCCATCACTCGCGCATACAGGCCACAACGGACTGAACAATAAATGCCACTAGGTATCAGCTAACTCCATCAACCACTGACTCACAACAGCTCACTTAAATACTGAGTAGAACAGCTGACTCTGACTCCTTCAAGCCGAATAGGGAAGTTTTGACTCCTTCAAGCCGAATATTGAAGTACTGAACGCCTAAAATGGAATTACTGAAGGCCTAAAATGGAATTACTGAACCCTCAAGTTGGAAGTGCTGACTCTGACCGCACTATATATTTAAGGACCCAATATCCCCTCTTTTTGAAACTTCACCATGCAATCTATCCTTTTTTTCCTCCTCCTTGTGGCCTCAGTGTGGGCCGAATCCACCGGGCTTGTTTTCTTTAGAAAAGTCGACAACCACTTTATCCCTCTCAACGTCCTTCCCTATCAAGGTTTCTCGATCCTTTCCACCAGCCCATCTAACGAACATAGTCCCGAGTTTTCCTTCCACCAAGGTTATGCCGAGACCAAAAACGTACGCAACTCGGGGGTCGTTGGCTTTTATGGACCCTCGCTTGCTTTTGGCCCTAGTGTCACTGCTACACGCTTTGAGTTGGACGGCCGTGGAAAGATCATCAAGCCAATGCTTTACTACTGTCACGAACCCCATATTAATGCTTTCCACCTGTACACAAGCTATGTAACAAAGGAAGGGTTTTGCGATCCAGGCGAAGTCTACCTCTTGCCTCGTGATGCTGGAAATAACCACCAGTGATATGGTTAGATGACTGAATGTCAATGTCAATGTCAATGTCATTGTTGGCACTCAGTGTTGGCCATAGGTTATTTGATTGTCACAAATCGACATGCATTGGCTTTTTATTTCTGCCTATCTTTCTAGTACATAGCTACGTTCATAGATGTTGATGGGCATTTCCATGTAGTCACTTCCTATTTGCTTACCACCATTACGGAAGTAACACTACTATTCACAATGATTTCTCTACGAATCTAGACCTGAAACTGTTCTACTGCTACTGCTATTCTCTACTACTCTTCAATACTACTACTCTCTACTACTACTCTCTACCACTCTCTACTACTATTCTATACTACTATTCTATACTACTATTCTCTACTACTACTCTCTACTCTTCAATACTACTACTCTCTACTCTTCAATACTACTACTCTCTACTACTACTCTCTATTACTACTACTCAAGTGATACTCTGATTCATTGACTCATAGTGATTGTCAGATCCACCATAGGTGCTGCTCTACCTGTTGTGGTATCATGAAGCCTCTCTGCCTGACACCAACAATGGCCATTGCTGCACCCCTCCTTTTCTTTACTTACATACAATTCTGATCCCTCCCATGGGGAATCATCAACGAATACAAATAACTTAGTAAACAAAACGTCACAACAAGAATCTAACAGAACTAGTATACTTAAACTAACGATATTAGGTATTGACTAATAATGCAGTTGTGTAATGTGGTGTGATAGTAAACTAAAAGGCAGTAGCATAGCACTAAAAAAGTATACTAGAGGAGTGCTTGAAGACAGAGCTCTTCCTAGTGAGTGGAACTTCTGGCAGGTCTCTTATACCGAAATCAACGATTTTTTGCTATATCCATCATTGAATATCTCAAAAAAAATCCTTACTGACTGTGGAACACCAAGATGTCTTGAAGAACCTGACCCTCCAGAAAGCCTCGTGCTGACCCTCCAGAAAGCCTCGTGCTGACCCTCCAGAAAGCCTCGTGCTGATAGTACTTAATGCATACTCATACTCGTCCAGAAGGGACCACGTCTTTTAAAGTGTTCAGCTATATTAATGGGACTATGAGTCCTTCTCGTATGGCCTATCCACTGGATATGACACCAAGGTTAATTCATGGGCCACCTGATACCTCCATATAGCATTATCAGTTCTACTGTTAGATCCACGATAGACTGGGCCCTGCCTATAGAGATTTCATGAAGCCTACACTATTCGATTGTAACAATGGGCATTCCAAACACTGTGTCACAGCCACCGCTTCACAGAGCTACGATGGCCCTTTCGAATACTCTGGAACAACCCTTACCATTATTCTAGTGGAGAGTTTTCCGGTACTACGTTTCTCTCAAAGTTATATAAGCCGTTCCGGTTCATCTCTTTGAGGAACCATCAACGAGCAAAGTATTAGTAAGCCATAAATGTTTTAAAGAACAACATACCATCTTCAGGTTATGAGCCCCGCTAAAGTGTGCATGTACTGCGAATAAGATCACTAATATCTAGTTTAGGAAGAATATAAGTGGTTGAAGATGAACCCTGAAGCACCATACTAGAGAGAAATATTGGAGGCCAACATCATAAAATTCCAAACTATGCGAAGGTGTGTGCAAACGCTCAACAGTTGTATAATGCCATCTACCAGTCTTCTACCAGCCACCCTTTTTCTTTAAAACACAAAAAAGCAACTCTGATTCCTTCTTTTGAGGAACCATTGGCGAATAACATAGTAAGCAGAGTAGTGTAAACGTAACAAGAATCTACTACTACTATTACTATTACTAGTAGTACTATTACTATTACTACTATTACTATTACTACTATTACTATTACTAGTAGTACTATTACTATTACTACTATTGTTAGATTCTGGTTCTGGTTACGTCCAGTACTCTGTTTGTATGTTTATTCGCCGATGGATCCTCAATAGGTGGAAATCCGAGTACTTATATAGTTAGCCTATGAGTACCAGAGAAGTGGAGCATGGTTGTTAAATGCCATGTCACGAGGTAAGGTGAATAGATGAGTCCAAGTCACGGGGTATGGAGCCTTAGACGAGTCATTGGCATTCGTAGGCCCGAAG
>NKZC01000264.1:0-22666 GCA_002374385.1 Metschnikowia borealis | reverse complement strand
TTGTTGTATACTTTTCAACGTATGAATCATAATTTTCGAATCTCATGTCCAATATGAACTCGTCGTCACAAGATTTGGTAGAAAGAGTGAAATCCAAAAGAAGAGCACAACATCTCAAATATGGCAAAATGGATCTCTCCAAACCAAAGAATAAGGTGTGCTCTGTGTCTTTCTTTAAGACTATACCAAAAAGTTGCTTGCAAAAAGCTCGGAATATAATGGCTTGTTCTTCTGAAAGCTTAGGAGCATAATCAGTTTCATTTAAAGAAGCCATATCATCTTTGTAAGAAGTTGCAAGCTCTTTCAATGTAATCGCAATGATCTTGGCAGCACTATAAAGCTATACCCACATCACCGGGGTCATAATTCCCAATAGAATTATGGTTTGTCACAAAGAGGAACCATCAACGGATAAATAGATAACTTAGTACAATACGTTTAACAAGAATCTACAAGTGTAGTATAGTACAGTGTATAATATAGTGTATAATATAGTGTAGTAGTGGACTCTTTTGACGCCTGATTTGATTCCTTTGGTGCCTGATTTGATTTCTTTGACGCCAGATTTGATTCCTTTGACGCCAGATTTACGTGACAGACATTTCTTCCTTTAAACCTATGGACGACGCGTTTAAGATGATGCATCAAAAATAGACATTTTTACGAGTTTTTACATTTGATTTCCATCATTTTACGGTGTTTATGTATCAAAAATAGACACTTTTACGAGCTTGTGCATTAAGAAAAGCCAATTTTACGAGCTATGGCATTACAAAAGTACATTTTTACGAGCTTGTACATAAACATAGATATTTGTACGAGCTAGTGCATTAAAAATGATCAATGTTACGAATTTACTCTTTGAAATTATCCCTTTTTGGGGGATAATGCATTGAAAAAAGACACATTTACGAGATCATGCATGAAAAATCGTCCATTTTACGAGATTGTGCATTAGATTTCTGGCTTTTTACGTTTATACGGTGATTGTGCGTTGAAAATAAGAAATTTTACGAGATTGTGCATTAGAATTCGATAATTTTACGAGGTTATACATTAACGTCCAACACGTTTACGAGAATGAACATCAAAAACCTACAATTGCACGACTTTATACATTCAAATGTAGAAGTTTACGAGTTTATACATTCAAATTAGACAATTTTACGAGATTAGACATTCAAATTAGACAATTTTATGAGAGTAAACATTGAACATCTTCACTTTTTCGAGTTTACGGTTTGAAAATCCACGGTTTTACGCGACTATGCATTCAGAATGGACGATGGCCGCAGGCTATACCTTAAAAAAACAACGTTACCCATTTTATCTGTACCAAAATGTAGTAATAGACTGTTTTGGCTGGTACTAGTATTTGGTTTGCTCTCAGAGTCTTTTTCAAATTGTCGTTAGATGATATAGTCTTTGACTTATGGACTATACTGCTTCTAGATCTAGTAGCTGGTTCCTGCCGAAGTTTCCCTCAGGATAGCAGAAGCTCAAAACAGTTTTATGAGGTAAAGCGAATGATTAGATGGCTCGGGGCAAAATTAGCCTTAGCATATTCTCAAACTTTAAATATGTAAGAAGAGGTAATTTTGTTGAACATTTTCACGAATGTAGAGCTTTTAGTGGGCCATTTTTGGTAAGCAGAACTGGCGATGCGGGAAGAACCGAACGTAAAGTTAAAGTGCCAGAATTCACGCTAATCAGACACCACAAAAGGTGTTAGTTCATCTAGACAGCTGGACGGTGGCCATGGAAGTCGGAATCCGCTAAGGAGTGTCCGCTAAGGAGTGTGTAATAACTTCTCACTTGCCGAATGAACTAGCCCTGAAAGAATCCAGTTTTCTATTCCACCAGTTTTCTATTCCACCAGTTTTCTATTCCTATAGACATAGAAATTAACATAGTCATATAGTCCTCTAGTATTGTAGTCCTCTATTCTCTATTCTTGTAGTCCTCTATTCCTCTAGTATTATGGTCCTCTATTCCTCTAGTATTATAGTCCTCTGGTCATATGGTCCCTAGGATTTGTCAGAACATTTCTTTCATGGCTTGACCTTAATGCACTAGTGATGTACGTCACTGTACAGTACACATCATGTCAACGCTGGTATGTCGAGATATGTATTCCAAACTTGAAATCCTTGATAATAAACTGTTGGTATTTCTTTTTTTGTACTCAAATCACCTTGGTTCTGCATTCTCTTCTCCGATCTAAAATCCAAATGGTTGTTGACCATGTCCCACGTGGACCGCCCGTGCTCCAACAATACAATTCAGCCTCCGGGTTTTAACAACGCAGCCATGCTCTTCAATGCCTTTACGGGGTCTTCATGGGCACACAAGCCAAATGCCTCGATCTCTGTATCGTACTTAAACGAATCCGTAGCAATACTTTGTAAGTCTTCTGCTTTTCCCACGGCAAAAGCTGCGTTGCGGAATTTGGGATAACTCTCTCTGAATTTCTTTTGTGTTTCAGCGACCATATTACTGGAGGAATCCACGAAAGTTATGGATCTGATGTTTTCAGGGTTGATGTATGGGATGTTTCTGAGCGTGTCACTTATACTTTACCAGTTTCTTTTGAAAAGTGAGTAGGCAGGCGTGGAGGTGGTGTAGAAGCTTGGTTGTGAAATCGAGTGGAACCGGCTCTAGTGCAGATCTTGGTGGTAGTAGCAAATATTCAAATGGGAATTTTGAAGACTGAAGTGGGGAAAGGTTCCATGTCAACAGTAAATGAACATGGGTAAGTCGATCCTAACCTCCAAGCATAGCTGTTAATAATACGATTTTTTGATTCAATAAATCGATTTTTTGATTTAATAATACGATTTTTTGTGTTAATAAATCGATTCTTTTTGTTAATACGATTTTTTGTTTTAATAAAACAATTTTTTGTGTTAATACGAATTTTTGTTTTAATAATACGATTTTTTGATTTAATAAAACAATTTTTTGTGTTAATAAATCGATTTTTTGATCTAATAAAACAATTTTTTGTGTTAATAAATCAATTTTTTGTGTTAATAAATCGAGTTTTTGATTTAATAAATCGATTGTTTTTTGTTAGATTCTGGTTACGTCCAGTACTCTGTTTTGTATGTTTATTCGCCGATGGATCCCCAATAGGTGGGAATCCGAGTACTTATATAGTTAGCCTGTGAGTACCAGAGAAGTGGAGTATGGTGGTTGAACGCCATGTCACGAGGTACCATGAATGGATGGGTCCAAGTCACGGGGTATGGAGCCTTAGACGAGTCCTTGGCATTCTTAGGCTCGAAGGATACTTTTGGGTAGTGTCTACCCATGGTGGGTCTAACACTCGACTACATAATCTACTACATAATATACTCTACTCTATACTCTATACTAGTTTAATTTAATAATATACTACATAATCTACTATATACTCTATACTAGTCTACTCTATACTCTACTAGTATAGTCTACTCTATACTAGTACAATCTAATAATATACTTCATACTACTCTATACTCTATACTCTACTACTCTACTACTCTACTACTCTATAATCTATACTACTATACTACATAGTTTACTCTACTACTCTACTACTGTATACTACTGTACTACTCTACTACTGTATACTGTATACTACTCTACTCTCTACTCTCTACTCTCTACTCTACTCTCTTTATAACTGAATAGTCTACTCCTTACTAATACTCTACACCTATGCCTAATTTGGTCTGTATATTGGTACATCTCCACTGTTCGTTGGTATCTGTAGAAGACGGAGCTGCTTATGACTTTGGGAGTGGAAGCTGAATGGCAGAGCCCTGCCGACAATGGATCTAACAGTCTACACTACTATAAGGTTTGTACTGCTATAAAATCTCACTACTGAATATTCACACTTCTCAGTCTACTCTGTAGTCTATAGTCTATAGTCTATGATCTATATTGTATTCTAGTCTATATTGTTCTAGTCTATATTGTTCTAGTCTATATTGTTCTAGTCTATAGTCTATATTCTATATTGTATTCTAGGCTATAGTGTTCTAGTCTATATTGTATCCTAGGCTATACTGTATTCTAGTCGATAGTCTATTCTAGTCTATAGTCTATTCTAGTCTATAGTCTAGTACTGGGGTTATGTTCATTGATGGACTCCCAATAGGTGGGAATCCGGGTACTTATATAGCAAACCTGTGAGTACCAGAGAAGTGGAGTATGGTGGTTAAACGACATGTCACGAGGTAAGGTGAAAGTATCAATCCAAGTCGCGGGGTATGACGCATTGGATACGTCATTGGCATTCGTAGGCTCTAACAATACCTCTATGGGTAGTGTGTTTACCCATGGTGGGTCTAACATTTTTGTTAATACGATTTTTTGATTTAATAAAACAATTTTTTGTGTTAATAAAACAATTTTTTGTGTTAATAAAACAATTTTTTGATTTAATAAATCGATTCTTTTTGTTAATACGATTTTTTGTGTTAATACGATTTTTTGTTTTAATAAAACAATTTTTGTGTTAATAAAACAATTTTTTGTGTTAATACGAATTTTTGATTTAATAAAACAATTTTTTGATTTAATAAAACAATTTTTTGATTTAATAAATCGATTGTTTTTGTTAATAAATTGATTTTTTGATTTAATAAATCGATTGTTTTGTTAATACGATTTTTTGATTGAATAAAACAATTTTTTGATTTAATAAAACAATTTTTTGTGTTAATAAATCGATTTTTTGTGTTAATAAATCGATTCTTTTTGTTAATACGTTTTTTTGTTTGAATAAAACAATTTTTTGTGTTAATAAATCGATTTTTTGTGTTAATAAAACGATTTTTTGTGTCAATATAACAATTTTTTGTGTTAATAAAACAATTTTTGGATTTAATAAAACAATTTTTTGTGTTAATAAAACAATTTTTTGATTTAGTAAATCGATTCTTTTTGTTAATACGATTTTTTGTTTTAATAAAACAATTTTTTGATTTAATAAATCGATTCTTTTTGTTAATACGATTTTTTGTGTTTATAAATCAATTTTTTGATTTAATAATACGATTTTGTGTTTAATAATACGATTTTCTGTGTTAATAAAACAATTTTTTGTTTTAATAATACGAATTTTTGTGTTAATAAATCGATTTTTTGATTTAATAAAACAATTTTTTGTGTTAATAAAACAATTTTTTGATTTAATAAATCGATTGTTTTTGTTAATAAAACAATTTTTTGTGTTAATAAAACAATGTTTTGTGTTAATAAAACAATTTTTTGTGTCAATAAAACGATTTTCTGTGTTAATAAAACAATTTTTTGTTCTAATAAAGCAATTTTTTGTGTTAATAAAACAATTGTTTGTGTCAATAAAACGATTTTCTGTGTTAATAAAACAATTTTTTGTTTTAAAGAGGGAAGAAATGGTTAAAATTCCAGTACTTGGATATGGAAACGGTAACGTAAAGAATGTGAAGACATTGGAATAAGTTCTGGAAAGAGTTTTCTTTTTTTTAGAACATTCAATAACCTTGGAAATGGATTAACCAGAGAGAAGGTTTGGGAATGGAATAGTCACGACTTGTTTGTGGCCCAGTGCACTTGTTACAATCCTTGAAAATTCAGAAGGCGATTGTAGACGGAGGTCTCAAAACTCACTGCGCGAACTTTCATTTCTCTAAACACTTTGGTGTTCTCTCGGAGCGTGCTCACTTCTTTTAGAAGTTTTCTCCGACCAAATCTATAGACCTGTAGCCTATGAACAATATATATGTATTGGTATGAACTGCGCCAGCCTGTATACTTTTGGTGCTGGAACCCGAGGACGAGGGTAGACGGGGCTCGTAACCACCTACTTAGGCTGTGTCCAGTAACATAAGCAAAAGACACAAGAGCTTTTTTACCGTTCAATTCGTCATCAGGGCGTACAGTAGTGGCGTGGGGCTGGTTTAGAGGAGACTACGTTGATGCAATGCTTGGGACTAGCCCTCGATTTAACCCTCGATTTAACCCTCGATTTAACCCTCGGATTGACTCCACACGTCACGTGACCGGCCTTCAAACTCGTCTAGTTCACTTTACATACGAGTTCCAAAGCCACCACTGAGATATATAAGTGACGGATTTCGGACGAACCCACAAAAGCAAAAAGATCCACCTTTTAGTTTTTGTGGCGGAGGATGAAACGACCTGGGTCAATAGGTCGGAGCTGGATATAAGCCCCGGAACTCGCACTTCCGACCTCCCAGGTCACGTGACTCTCCACTATCACCCATACCGGCCCAGCAAGCCGGGCAAGTATCACTCTACTGACTCTAAAACAAAGCAAGTAACCTCCTCATACAGGGATTGGTGGCCAATACCAATTTTGTTCACCGCTTATAACCGGGGGTATACCTCGGATATCAATTCCCAGCCATATGCAGGCCCTACTAACAAAACATTTATCTATTGGGTAACGTGACACTTACCCAAGTTCTCATGTGAAGTGTTCTTCCCAATTAGGCAAGTGGGTGACATATAATTAGTCAAGTATAGATGAATAGGGTGCTTATATGCAGTACACGTGAACAATAGGGTATTTTAACCCAGCCCGCCCGCCAAGAATTCACCCTTGGCCTCAAAGTGGATAAGTATAAATGGGCGCCAATCGTTTCCAGCCAATGAGAAGTCTTTAAAATTCTTGGTTACCCACTGATCATACTCTATATAGAGCCATGTCTGCAGGACCCGGCGTAATATGATTGGTCAATCGGCTTCATTAAACCATCTTATCCATAATGAGGCCTCTCCATCCATCATTTCTATTATTAGAAGGTTGGGTGGCAGAACAAATGGGTAGGGAAGGAATAGCGCACCCGTACATCCCAGGGCTACAGCCCTAGGGAGTTGTGTGACCGCGAGAAGCCGCCAACAAGCGTCAACCCCCCGCTATAAAAAAATCAAACGTGAGATATCGTAGCAAAAACTGCAAGGTCTATTCGACACCTTTTTGAAAAAGAAGGGAGCGCCAAGGGAGGGGAATGCCGTGTGTAGATTTCAGCACGGGTTACCCGGAGCATTAAAATTTTTCTGGTCATGGTGCCCGCGCGCGCCCTTAAAAAGACCCTCCCCGCTGCAGAATTTTTTACAACATTTTTATTTCACTACATCAAAATGGGTAAGGAGAAATCTCACGTCAACGTCGTTGTTATCGGTCACGTCGATTCCGGTAAGTCTACCACCACCGGACACTTGATTTTCAAGTGTGGAGGTATTGACAAGAGAACCATTGAAAAGTTCGAGAAGGAGGCCGCCGAATTGGGTAAGGGTTCTTTCAAGTACGCTTGGGTTTTGGACAAGTTGAAGGCCGAGAGAGAGAGAGGTATCACCATCGACATTGCTCTTTGGAAGTTCGAGACTCCAAAGTACCACGTCACTGTCATTGACGCTCCAGGTCACAGAGATTTCATCAAGAACATGATCACTGGTACTTCTCAAGCTGACTGTGCCATCTTGATTATTGCTGGTGGTGTCGGTGAGTTCGAGGCCGGTATCTCGAAGGACGGTCAAACCAGAGAGCACGCTTTGTTGGCTTACACCTTGGGTGTTAGACAATTGATTGTTGCTGTCAACAAGATGGACTCCGTCAAGTGGGACAAGAACAGATTCGAGGAGATCATCAAGGAGACCTCCAACTTCGTCAAGAAGGTCGGTTACAACCCTAAGACTGTTCCATTCGTGCCAATCTCTGGTTGGAACGGTGACAACATGATCGAGGCTTCCACCAACTGCCCATGGTACAAGGGTTGGGAGAAGGAGACCAAGGCCGGTAAGTCTACCGGTAAGACCTTGTTGGACGCCATTGACGCCATTGAGCCACCTCAAAGACCAACTGACAAGCCATTGAGATTGCCATTGCAAGATGTCTACAAGATCGGTGGTATCGGAACGGTGCCAGTCGGTAGAGTTGAGACTGGTGTCATTAAGGCCGGTATGGTTGTCACCTTTGCCCCAGCTGGTGTCACCACTGAAGTCAAGTCCGTCGAGATGCACCACGAGCAATTGACCGAGGGTGTTCCAGGTGACAATGTTGGTTTCAACGTCAAGAACGTCTCTGTCAAGGAAATCAGAAGAGGTAACGTCTGTGGTGACTCCAAGCAAGACCCACCAAAGGGTGCTGCTTCTTTCACCGCTCAAGTTATTGTGTTGAACCACCCAGGTCAAATCTCTTCCGGTTACTCTCCAGTGTTGGACTGTCACACCGCCCACATTGCTTGTAAGTTCGACACCTTGGTTGAGAAGATCGACAGAAGAACCGGTAAGTCTTTGGAAGACAACCCTAAGTTCGTCAAGTCTGGTGACGCTGCCATTGTCAAGATGATCCCAACCAAGCCAATGTGTGTTGAGGCCTTCACTGACTACCCACCTTTGGGAAGATTCGCCGTCAGAGACATGAGACAAACCGTTGCTGTCGGTGTTATCAAGTCCGTCGAGAAGTCTGACAAGGCCGGTAAGGTCACCAAGGCTGCTCAAAAGGCTGCCAAGAAGTAAACGTATATGGTATAACTATCTACTTAAGCTTGAACAATTGTAGCGATGAATGTAGTCCAAATAATTGTAGGTTTTTTTTTTTTTTTTTGGGGCTCCTGGTCCTTCCTAGTTTCCAATTACTACTACCTAATGGTTTGACTCTTTTGTGACTCCGATGTGACTGGGATAGGTTTGTTGACCTCGTCGCAAGGGCTCGTAACCCAGGTTATGAGAAAAGCGAGGATTGAAAAAAAACGCGCGCTATATGTAGGTCGAGCCGTACCAATCGGAGTCAGCGCCCCTTGACTCTTCGTGCGTTTCCACATATATATAAGTAGCAGCCATTTCCTCTTTCTTGATCTATATGCTTCGTGCTTCCAAGATTTCCCGATTCGGCATTCGCTCGCTGCACATGGCGGCCGTGGCCAGGGCCACAAATGCGCAGCCCCCAAAAGGCCCGGCCAGACTCGAATCCCCCCTCCCCTGGAATTGCAGCCCTTTAACAACCCAAGTCCCTCGCCAGCAGCCCCTTTTTTACAGCCCTTTTAGAACCTTGGCTTCCCAGGCAAACACTCTGAGTGCAAACTACGAAACGGTACATAACCCCGCCTCGAAGCTTTCGTATGACGCCTTGGACTCGTTCCCAAGGAGACACTTTGGGCCTACGCCCGCCCAGGTCCTGCATATGTTGCAAACGTTGGGGTACGACGATTTCGACCACTTCTTAAATGCAGCCATTCCTCCCCACGTGCTTGTGAAGAGGGCTTTGGAGGTACTGCCCCAAAACGGATACACGGAGCTGCAGATGTTGGAGCACCTCCATGAGTTGGCTGCAAAAAACAAAATCGCCAAGTCGTTGATTGGAAAGGGATATGCTGGAACCCACGTACCTGCCGTGATCCAGAGGAATTTGCTCGAGTCCCCGGAATGGTATACTTCGTATACGCCTTACCAGCCGGAGATTTCGCAGGGTCGGTTGGAGTCGCTTCTCAATTACCAAACGATGGTGGCTTCTTTGACGGGATTGGATATGGCCAACTCGTCGTTATTGGATGAGGGAACCGCTGCTGCTGAGGCCATGTCTATGTCGTTTCAGAATCTGCGGGGGAAGAAGCCAGTATATGTGATTGATGAGAACTTGCACCCGCAAACCGAGGCGGTGCTCCGGTCACGTGCGGCCAACATCAATGTGGAGATTGTTGTTCTTCCATTGGCTTCTGAGGCCGGTGTTACTGAGTTCCAAAAGGTGGCCTCCAAGGCTTGTGGTGTTTTGGTACAGTACCCTAATACCAATGGAGGGCTTCAGGATTTCTCCAAGGTCGGCGAAATCATCCATAAGGAAAAGGGGCTATTCGCCATGGCCTCGGATTTGCTTGCATTGACTCTCCTCAAACCTCCATCGCATTATGGTGCTGATATTGCTTTGGGAACCTCTCAGAGGTTTGGTGTGCCTTTTGGCTATGGAGGCCCCCATGCCGCCTTCTTCGCCACATCGGCCAAGTTCTCCAGAAAAATGCCGGGCAGAATTGTGGGTGTTTCCAAGGACCGCTTGGGCAAGCCGGCGTACAGATTGGCCTTGCAGACCCGTGAACAGCACATCAAGAGAGAAAAGGCCACCTCCAACATCTGCACAGCCCAGGCATTGTTGGCCAATATGTCGGCCATGTATGCAGTCTACCACGGTCCTCAAGGCTTGAAGGACATTGCTGCCAGAACTTATGGGTTCACCAAGATCTTGGCTGACCATATTGTGGGTGCAGGCCATGAGCTCGAACATGCCAATTTCTTCGACACTTTGACGGTGAAATTGAACGGAGTTTCCGCTGACCACGTGTTGAAGGAGGCTTTGGAGAAACACAACATTAACCTCTTCAAGAAGGACGACTCCACAGTGTCTGTTACCTTGGACGAGACCGTGACTCGCCAAGAATTGGCCAATGTGATTTCTGTGTTTTCCTCCACTGTCTCTCTCCCTGAAACCTTGCCCAGCGTGCCCCAGGAATGGCTCAGAACCGATTCCATTCTTTCCGAAAAGGTGTTTAACTCCCACCACTCGGAAACTGCCATGTTGCGGTACTTGCACCTTTTGCAGAGCAAGGACTTGTCGTTGGCCAATTCCATGATTCCTTTGGGATCTTGTACGATGAAGCTTAATGCCACGGTGGAGATGCAGTCGCTTTCCATTCCAGGGTTTTCTCAAATCCACCCTTTTGCACCTACAAACCAGGCCTTGGGGTATCAACAGTTGATTTCGGAGTTCGAGAAGGACTTGAATGATATCACTGGTTTTGCTGCCACCACCCTCATGCCTAATTCGGGTGCCCAGGGTGAATATACCGGATTGTCGTTGATCCGTCAATACTTCAAGTCACGTGGTGAATACGAAAAACGTAACGTGTGCTTGATCCCAGTTCTGGCCCATGGAACCAACCCAGCCTCTGCAGCCATGTGTGGACTCAAAGTGGTGGCCGTCAAGTGCTTGGAAAACGGACTGATTGATATTGTGGACTTGAAGAAAAAAGCAGACCAGTACAAGGACAACTTGTGCTCCATCATGATCACATACCCCTCCACATACGGTCTTTTCGAGCCCGGAGTCAGGGAGTCTATCGACATTATTCATTCCCATGGAGGTTTGGTGTACTTGGACGGAGCCAACATGAATGCACAAGTCGGACTCACGTCACCCGGAGACTTGGGAGCCGACGTGTGTCATTTGAACATCCACAAGACGTTTGCATTGTCGCATGGAGGAGGAGGCCCAGGGCAAGGCCCAGTGTGTGTTGCCAAGCATTTGGTGCCATTCTTGCCCAAGCACACGTTTGTGGAGACTCCACATGCTACAACGGAATCGATTGAGGCTGTTAACTCAGCCCCATTCGGGTCAGCAGCAGTGATTCCCGTGTCTTATTCATACATCAAAATGTTGGGAGCACGAGCATTGCCATATGCTTCAGGGCTTGCTATTTTGAACGCAAACTACATGTTGAACAGATTGCAAGACGCATACACCGTGATGTTCGTGGACCACAGTGCGTCCAAAGAAGCCGGAATCAAGCACTGTGCTCACGAGTTCATCATTGACTTGAGAGAATTTAAGAGCATTGGCATCGAGGCCATTGACGTGGCCAAGCGGTTGCAGGACTACGGGTTCCATGCACCCACGATGTCGTTCCCCGTGGCCGGCACGTTGATGATCGAGCCCACAGAGTCGGAGAACTTGGAGGAGTTGGATCGGTTCGTGCAGTCGATGTTGGCGATCCGCAAGGAGATCGAGGCGCATGCTAAGGGCGAGCCTTTGGGATTGGCTTTAAAGAATGCCCCTCATTCATTGGACGACATCATCTCCACGTCCAACGACGAGTGGCAGGCCCGCGGATACACGCGTGAGCAGGCCGCATACCCATTACCCCATTTGAAGACCAGCAAGTGCTGGCCGTCTGTGTCGCGTGTGGACGACGCTTACGGTGACATGAACTTGATTTGCACGTGTCCGTCTGTGGAGGAGCTTTCCATCGAGTAAACACCACAATCGTCATCATCCATAATCATAACTCATAGATCTACTGGTGTAGATCACTCTAATAACAGGTGATAATTCAACAGGATAAATCAATGGGTGATAGTCAACAGAATCTCAACAGGTGACAATCATAACAGGAATATTCAAGGTGGCCATTTAATACCAACATGAATATAATGATATCTAGTGTATGGTGATACATTAGGTAATGAGATACATCCATACAGTTAAGCCAAGTGAAGGATTCAACCAACAACAGTCCATTTTCTCCACTTCCCCATTTCTCCATTTCTCCATTTCTCCATTTCTCCATTTCTCCATTTCTCCATTTCTCCACTTCCCCATTTCTCCATTTCTCCATTTCTCCATTTCTCCATTTCTCCATTTCTCCATTTCTCCATTTCCTGTGACCCAATACTTTACAACTGAAGTACCACTGATATAAGACTTTCGGTCACTGTCAGAGGAAAGTAGCTTTAGACCAGCACATCCCTGTTCATGTTCCTGTCAGATGTTCTTGTCCGTTTGTCCTGTTGCCTCTCAGAGCTCCATTTAGAGCCCCATCTCAAACACACCGTCTTAAACATTCCCTCAGTCCTTTCTTCGGACACTCCAGAGCATCGCCTAAACTCTCCATATTTGGAGCCTTTCCCTAGAGACTCCACCCTCTGATTTATACCTCCATCTCTAGACTTTCCATCTTAAACAATCCCTCAGAAAACACTGCAGAGTCTCGTGTAAACACTCCCTTATCTTTATCCACTTTCTCTGTCGACCCTACCTTTAGACACTCCAACTTCTGACTCATGCACTCCGTTTAGCCAGTCTGTTTAGCCAGTCCATTTAGACAGTCCATTTAGACAGTCCATTTAGCCAGTCCGTTTAGCCAGTCCGTTTAGACAGTCCATTTAGACAGTCTGTCTTCAGTCACTCTAGTCACGCAGAGCCATTCTCAGTAGCCTTCGTTAGAACCCGTGTCTCGTGACTTCCCTTGGTACACTCAGTACACTCAGTACACTCAGTACACTCAGTACACTNNNGTACACTCAGTACACTCAGTACACTCAGTACACTCAGTACACTCAGTACACTCAGTACACTCAGTACACTCAGTACACTCAGTACACTCAGTACACTTAATAAGTCCTCGTTGCTGTGTAAACGCCCCTTTTTTATTCTCATTCCTTGTTCTTCTCTGTTTGATCACCATGTAACTTCACCTCACCTCACTTCATTTGGCCAGGACCATGCCTCATTTTTATATGGACTTGACATGGTTTCTGGAATGGACCCGGGGATTTCATGAACGTGTCACTGGTCTCTTGGTATTGGATCTTTGGGTAGTTTTCTGATCAGTTGCTGCCACCTGACTCCGGGTCATTGGAGTCGTTCTCCATGGATTTCCTTTTTTTAATGGTTCCATAGCTCCATGGTTTCATAGTTCCATAGTCCATAGTCCATGGTTCCATAGAGCAGTGGCAATATAAATCATGAGCTGGTGTTATTGGGGCCTTAAGCTTACTGAGCTGTTCTCGGCACCTTGAGAGCTCATATTCAACACCGAGCTCAAAACATTTCGCTATCCACAACTCAAAGATCTGGGAGGTGGCTCTCTCCAACAGTCTGAAAATCTAGGACTCAGTAAGATTTTGATCAAGACCAAGCTTTGAACAATCGAGACAACATTGGAGACATCAATGGAGACATCAATGGAGACATCAATGGAGATAACAATAGAGACTTAAACCATCGAATTGTTATTGAGTTTCGTCTTCTTAACTCTGCGTAAAGACCAGTTCTTCATTGACCAAGCCAGCCAAGAAGTGATTCACTTGAAGCTGTTCACTGGGCTTAAGTATTATGATGCTTAGGTGGAAATTGAAGTCCCAATCAAACCCATGACCTTGACAAAAGCCGGATCCAGAAAACCCAAACCTCTTTCAGCTTATCACATTGAAGAGATCGATTCAAATGATTGTGTCATAGTGCCATAATGCCATAGTGCCTTTTCCAAAGTTTCATAGATGTGGCAGTATCATAGTATTATTGCTGCATCATGGTATCATTAGTGTACCACTGAGTTATAGCACCATATCTGTAACATAGTACCATATTTTCACAACTGTATCACAACTGTATCATAATACCATAGAACTATCATGTATCATAATACCATAGAACTATCATGTATCATAGTACCATAGTACTGTCATGTACCATAGTTATGTCGTGTACCATAGTATCATGAATGTACCATTACAGCACCAAAGTCCAGAACACCATAACTCTAAGAGTGTACCATCCTGTACCATAGTACAAAGTACCATTCTGAAACATAATACCACAGTTCCACAGCACTGGAGTACACAGATGTCTTGTGGGATCCTGTGGGACCCCACATTCAATAAGCACACAACCCGATTCATCCCAAGGTTTCATAGCCGTCATTCCAGTCATTCAGATTCCCACTCTGCCTTCTTTTCTTTCTTTCTTTCTTTCCTTCTTTCTTTCTTTCTTTCTTTCATCCAACACGATGTACAATATTCGAAACCCAAAGATTCGGTCGCCTCTATAGAGGAGCATGCGCCTTGAAGCGATACCGCAAAGCAAAGGTTTTTAATGTTGAGAAAATGGGGACACCACAAACGCCTCAACAAGGAGCACATGCTATTTTTGCAGTACCAAGTGGTCTTCAACAACCAGACGTAGCATTTTCTTAGTAAATTCCGACTCTGAAATCAAGGCTCATTCCCTCTCATTCCGTCTCAGTTCGTGCCTTGTCCATTTTCATTCCAATTTTCAATCCAACTCCATTTTCATTTAGTCCAATTTCAAAACAACTCGTTCATTCAATCCAATTTCAACTCAACTTCAGTTTCCTTTAATTCGGGGATTCCATTGCCTTAACGGGAAATAGAATCCTGGACTTGCTGATTTGCAGCTGGTGAGAAAGCAGCAAGTGCAGACCGCGCACCCGTGCACCCCTCCAGGTATCTCAAGGATTTCATCCATCCTGAACTCCACTTCTCTCCTCATGGACTGGTACAACACACGCAACAAGCGCTCGTCTGTTTCCGGTGTTCTGGGGAACGGCCTTCTGAGCGCCGGGCTCCTGAATAATGGACTTCTGACCAATGGCATGCCGGTAAATGGCCTTCTGCCGGGCTACTTGCATCACGTGCCCGGGTCGATCCCTCCACCACAACGACAAATGAATGCCGGCGACCTTGACTCGCCACTGGGCCATGGTCTTTCCCGCTCGTCGTATTTCGCTTCGCAGTACCCACTTTATTGTGCCGACTGGGCGTCAAATGGCGATGGCGAGTTCGTGGCCCTTAGCTCCTTCCGAGAGGGCTACCAAAATAAGCTCCAGGTGGTGCACGGGCGCCAGTACCAGAAACAACAACAGCAGCAACAGTATCAGAACCAGAACCAACAACAACAGCACCACGAAGGAACGGTCGGCGAGAAGAATACTGAAACCCCGGGGTTCCAGTTCTCGGCCGTGGCCGAAACCCTGGTGGATTATCCCGTGACCCATATGCAATGGGATCCACGTGGCACCGACCGCCTTGCCACATCGTCGGAAGTGTTGCGTTTATACAAATTTGACGATCAAAACTTGGGGGCTGGGGGCTTGGTGCAGACCCATCTCTTGGCCAATAACTCTACGGCCAATGCTGGGAGCGGGTCTGAAGCGTACGACATCAACACTTTTCCTCCTGTCACATCGTTTGACTGGAATAAGACCGACCCCTGCACTATCATCACTCTGTCGGTGGACACCACGTGTACGGTGTGGGACTTGAGCCGGTCCCGATCGCAAGGCAAAAATAAGGACACGGCCCAGGTCAAGACGCAGTTGATTGCTCATGATCTGGAAGTGTTTGACGTCAAGTTCATCCACAGAAGCACCAACGTGTTTGCCAGTGTCTCCAACGATGGGTCTATGCGAGTGTTTGATCTTCGATCCTTGGAGCACTCCACCATCATTTATGAGCCCTGCAGCCTCTCCACGCCAGAGAACAAGCTGTCCCACTATAACCTGCATGCGCTCTTGAAGCTTCTGACGTCTAATATCGACGAGCACCACTTGGCTACGGTGGGCGTAAACCTGAACCAGGTTCTCATCATCGATATGCGTATGCCTGGCGTGCCTGTGATCACACTCGATGGGCTGTTTGATGGTGCCAGCTCCAGTGCCATCAATTCCATAGAGTGGCATCCTTCATGTAACATGTTGGCCACAGGAGGCGACGACTGCCAGGCTCTTTTGTGGGACTGCGCTCTGGGGGTCAGCCAACGCACCTCCAAGGAAGGCCGCCCAGTGATCGATACCCCCGTGCTTGCATATTCCGACGACATGGAGGTCAACACGGTGTGCTGGAATAATGGCTTCGACGACTGGCTCGGCGTGGTCAGCGGAAAGGGCTTCCAGGCCATCCAGATGCAGTAGCCTCCTCCTGTTTTGATAGCTGGAATAGTTCCAGATCAGCTAGATCCTTGAGTTGTTGGGGCAGTTCAAATCGAATGGTCATAATACGAGCAAGTCTCGACGGACAATCCTCCATTTCCCCTTTTCAATCCCCACTTCAATCCCCCTTTAATCCCCTCAATCGGCCACTTCATCCGCCACTCCAATCCGATAATCAATGCGATCTCATCATTGATTCTTGTCGCTTCATGGTCGTGATAAGTTGCAAGTCTTTTAGAATGGATACTCTGCAAATCTGTAGCTCATGATCTCAAGCCATGAGTCACGATCAATGTTCATTCACGTCACCAATTAAAGCTCAGTAACCAATAATCATCATAATCAATAGAAACAGTAACCAGTAGAAACCTTTAGAGCCAGAAACCTTTAGAACCAGAACCTTAGAACCAGAACCTTAGAACCAGAACCTTAGAACCAGAAACCTTTAGAGCCTTGGTATCCTGATTTGCAGTAATTCCTAAAGTTCCCGAATGCAGTAAAGTGTGTGCCGTGTTCGAGACTTCATACACTCCAAAGCTGAGACACCATGCACACCGGGCTAATTAAGATGTTAAGCGCTTAAATGAGTCATCACAGCTTCTCCTTACGACCAACTCATGGAGGAATAAAGCCACAGTTCAGATAAGCCTTACCAGTGGAAAACTGCATAGAAGTCCTATTGAAATTTTCGTCGAAAAGCGGGTTTTTCTTGTTATGTTTCGTAGTGTGCCAGTAGATAAGCCCAAAAAATGAGTGGACAAGTAGGAAATTCCAAAGGAGAAGGATTAGAGACCCGAAACGAGAAAAGCCAGAGGAAACGAAATTTTCCGGGTAGGGCAAAATTCCCAAGCATCGAAAGAAGCAACTAGATTAGGAATCAAGAGTTTCTTTCATGATTCCTTCTCAATTGTCTTTTGTCTTTCTTGCTGCACAAGATGACAGTGTATATGCAGGTCAAAAGTGTATTGATTGAAATCTGCAAATTAAGTGTGATTGCGACACCGAACAAAGAAAGAAAAGAAAGACACCATGCTCGCAGTATGTATAATAAGTCCGGCTCGTTTCTTAAACTCACCACAGCAGCTCCACCTGTACCAAGCACCAGAAGAAGCACGGAAGCTCGGGCTTGCTGCTCGAAGGGATGCAGCTTGCATGCGTATCGCGAAATCTGCAATCCCATATGCGTGACGCAGTTCATTAGCTGCTCTTGGCGGAAGGTGCGAGGAGGTTTCGAGCAGACTTTTGGAGGCCATCACGCCCCCTGGCGCAATTTTGCCGCATTCTGAAACCAATGCACTCGAGGTGACAAGCATCATACAACTTTAAATAAACGAGGATGAAACAATCGCCATAAGCAACCATCAAAAACAATTGCCATAAATAACCCGATCCGTACCGCTTTCCATCGGAAAGAATTGGCCGCCTCCAACTTCACCGGACTCCCGCCTTTTATGTAGGGGAACCGCTTTTTATATAGTTGGCCCCCGGCTCTTGCACTCTCTGCTTCATGCACCCCTTGTTGCGAGGAATTGGTTTTGTGTTGCTTGATGTTGCTTCACATTTTGCATGATGCTTCTTCAGAGGTGTTTCAAAAGTGATACTTGCCATGGAAGTGCATCATGCGTCGCACTATTAATAGGTGGCCGTCGCCGCCCCTCGTAGATGGCCTGGATATTCTTTGATATTGCGCTCTTTTAGGCCGCTTGTGTGCTGCGTTATCCCCCTTGCAATGCGCTCCTTCCCGACGCACGCCTAGTTGATAAAACCCACAACCGCACCCCCCACCGTCGTCTTTTGAAAGTTTTTCTCTTGTCCGTTCTTTTCTTTCCATACTTGCATTTTTCTTCTTTAGCATCCTCCTTGTCCTTTCGACTAGGCTCCTCCCACTCCCGCGGACACATTCCTCATTGAATCCTAAAAATAGCCTAGTCCTGCATCCATGCCCTAGGGTGAGCTTTTCCAGATTTTTTCTCCAATGAGTCTAATATTAGATCCCAACGGGACGACGTCCACGCCACTTATCACCACTACTGCATCCCAATTCATTTCGGACCTATCTCAGAGACTGCCTTCTTTCTCTCTGTCTGATCCGAGCTACGTTATCCTATCTGCATCCGCAACTTCGTCCATGTCAATATCGCCTGCTAACTCATTGTCTAACCTCGCCTCGAATTCCCCTTCCTTTGTGTTTTCCTCTGCGCCCTCTCAGGCTTCGTCTCAAGTTACTACTAGACCTTCTTCCATGTCGCTTTTTAGTAGTGTGCTGCCTCTGAGTGTCATGGCTTCCTCGTTGACTTCTTTTTCCAGTGTTGCCCCCTCCTCATCTTTCTTATCCTCACCCACCGATGTTTCCTCCCTCGTGTCGTCGTTGACATCTCCATCTTCCGTGTCTACGTCGTCTTCTGTACAGGCATCTTCTTCGCCAGCTTCGTCCTCGTCGTCTGCACCCTCATCCTCAGCATCGTCATCATCGTCATCATCGGCGCCAGCATCCAGCTCGGATGCCACATCATCCTCTTCATCGAACCAAGCGTCGTCGACTACTTCTTCGGCAGACCTGTCCAGCAGCTCATGGTCTTGGACCAGCACTGCCTCCAAGACCGAAACTGCATCTACATCAGATTTGTCGCTGCAAGATTCATCGTCCAGTCGATCGCTGTCGTCCGCTAGCTCGAGTGACGTGTCTTCGCAAGATGATAGCTCTACCACTGAACGCCAGTCGTCCATTACGCCAGCCCCATCTTCTGAGCCGCGTACAGCCGGGTCGTACATCTCCACCATCAGTGTTTTGCCCGATACAACCATCACCACGCTTATCACGGTCCCTACGGCAGCAAATGCTAACTCGGACTCGGGTGGATCAGGGATCTCGCCCAGAAACAACAAGATTATTGGAGGTGTTGTGGGAGGTGTTGGAGGCACGGTGTTAATTGGAGGCTTAGCGTTCTTCATCTTCCTCAAAAAGCGTGGCAAGAAGATGGAGAACATTTCTCCCGATTTTGCTGACGACAGTGACGAGATTGAAAAGTCCAGTGGGTTCAAGAAGATCTTCGGGTCCAAGGGTGGGTCGTCATTTGGAGGATCCAACCGCATGAGCGGCTATGGAGACTTGGAGAACCAGCATGGGTCGTTAGGATCCAGGAACAACGTCAGCAGTGCCTTGGCAGCGGCGGCCGCAGGATCAGGTGAAGCGGCGGGAACCAATTCCGATTTTGAGTACCGTGGAGTCACCAACAGCAACAATCTTGATTCGGTGTTCCGGTCAGCATCGACCACGATGGGCCAGAACAGCGGTAACCGCAGCTCGGCACTTGGATCGCAGGGCCACTCCAGGTACAACTCAGTCGGACAAGGCAGTTTGCTGGACACCAGTCCGCATCAGATGGGCGGCGAGAGCGCGGGTGTTGAAGAGACGCCGTACCCACGAAACGATATTGCCGAGGAAAGCTACAGTCCCGGGTCGGACTACGATCTGGGCGACGAGTTTCTATTTCAAAGGCAGCCCAGCACGTTGTGGGCGGGCGAGCATCGAAGCAACAACTCGCGTCTGAGATTCACCGAAGATATATGACAATACATTGGAAAGTCAGTTAATAAAGTCCGTTGATTAGTACACAGTAATCCAGTCCCTCAGTGCAGTAACAGCCAGTAAAAGCCAGTAACAGCCAGTAACAGCCAGTAACAGCCAGTAACAGAACAGAACAGAACAGAACAGAACAGAACAGAAGAACAGAGAAGTAATAGTACAACCAGTGCTGTGACCCCTTCCTATGCTGCCTGTATGAACGGTATATTCCCGGATGTACGGGTGTGCGAAATTCTCACCATCTCCTCTCCTCAGCTACTACAAACTTACAACCACCTACTACCATCTCTAAAACACTACCCTAACACCCCCAGTAAACCCCATCCTACTGAACCCCTACTAAACCCTACCAAATCTAAACCAACCAATCATGTCAGCCAAAAGAGTCATGGTCAAGTTGGTGGTCGGAGCAGGACAAGCAGCACCTGCCCCCCCAGTCGGACCAGCCTTAGGATCCAAAGGTGTCAAGGCCATTGATTTCTGTAAAGAATTTAATGCGCGCAGCGGGCACCTCCAGCCCGGGACGCCCGTGCCGGTGCTTCTAACCATCAAGCCCGACCGTACGTTCACCTTCGAAATGAAGTCACCGCCCACATCGTGGCTTTTGATGAAGGCAGCCAACGTCAAGAAAGGCAGTGACCAGCCTACCAAAAACATCGTGGGCAGGATTTCGTTGAAGCATGTTTATGAGATTGCGAAGATTAAAAAGACTGACGATAGGCATAAGGATGTGGACATGCGCGCGATATGCGGAGCAGTGGTGTCGACTGCCAAGGCGATTGGTGTGGAGGTGACTCCGTGAACCACCAACGAGCGAGTGAATTAGTGAGTGAGTGAACGAGAGCGAGTGAACGACGAACGAGCGAGAGCGGGTGAGTCAGTGAATGACTGAGCAAAGTGAGCGATCGAATGGATAAGTGAGTCACTGAGTGAAACACAGAATGAGTAACTGACTGACAGTGAGAGTGAAAGACAGACTGTCTTAGAGGGTAAATGAAAGACTGTCTGAGAGGATGAAAGACAGACTGTCTGAGAGGATGAAAGACAGACTGTCTTAGAGGGTAAATGAAAGACTGTCTCAGAGGGTGAATGAAAGACTGTCTCAGAGGGTGAATGAAAGACTGTCTCAGAGGGTGAATGAAAGACTGTCTGAGTAAGTGTGGGTGCAAAAGACTGTTTGTCTGTGAGAGAAAAGACAGACCGTGAGTCATTGATTGACTGATTACCTGACAATGCGAGAGGATGAGAGTAAATGGAGTGACTTAGTGACTGAAATACAAAGTGAGACTGACTGACTGCCTGTGTGAGTTTGAGATTGGACTGTCTGGTATCAAGAACGACTATTTCAAGTTGCTGCCAAGGACATCTTATCCTGTAAGGAATATTTATATGGATCATATGGATTGAAGCAGGCGTGTCATTAACAATTACCATGAATGGGCTCAACAGATGCATCTGGAACCATGCGTATTACAAGCGCCAAAGAGAAGTTTATGATTGCGTATACGTTGATGATTGATACTTGGGCCAGATTACTCGAGAAGGTACAAGTTCTTCAATTGACTGGCTCGCCAATCACTGACTCTCACTGACTGACTCTCACTGGCTGACTCTTACTGGCTGACTCTTACTGGCTGACTCTTACTGGCTGACTCTTACTGGCTGACTCTTACTGGCTGAGTCTTACTGACTGACTCTCACTGACTGACTCTTACTGACTGACTCTTACTGACTGACTCTTACTGACTGACTCTCACTGAATGACCCTCACTGGCTGACTCTCACTGACTGACTCTCACTGACTGACTCTCACTGACTGACTCTCACTGACTGACTATCACTGAATGACCCTCACTGAATGACTCACTGACTGACTCACTAATCACTGACTGACTGAATAATGGACGCGAGAGTGACTGAAAAGAAGGAGTGACGTGTAAATACAACGGAGACTGAGTGCAAGAGAATATAGTTTCTTAAACACATAATTTAAGAAGATTTCTGAAGCCAACTAAGTCATCTGTATTAGATTACAAAGCCCGATCCTAACGATACCATTGCAAACGGTGTCAATCCAGAACAATGCCTACCTTTCTGATGGAGAGTTTTTGACCACACGTTTTCTCTTAAGAGGTATAAACAGACGTTTTTACTAAACTTATTAAACTAAACTTCAGGATATAAGAACGTTATCTCTTGATGGAGGAAGAAGAAAGCAAAAACAGTATATCCCCATGCACTCACCATAGCTTTATTAGAGCATGGTATTTGGGCGTCGTATTAGGGCATCGTATAGTTATCGGTACCCATTGTCTATACTGCTAGGGTTTTAGAAGATCATTCTGATAGATGTTATTACATCAAGTACTCTATTGTTCTCGTGCTAAGTCGCACCCCCTTTTTCTTTAAAAGTATTTAAGAACCTCAGATTCCTCCCTCGGAGGAATCATCGGCGAATGAACATAGTAAACAGAGTACCTGACGAAACCGGAATCTAACATTGTAAGTGATAATTACATTATGATGTTTATAGGTTGAGAATTTGTGGGATTATTATCTTACTTATTAATGTCTTTCTGACAAACAC